>KZ308911.1:382068-400830 GCA_000376725.2 Ladona fulva | reverse complement strand
AGAGGTGGTTGTCAGTATTTCTAATTAAATAATAAATTGATAATTGTAAATAAACAAATAAGTACTCTGAGCTTTTTTCGATTCTAGCCCACTGTGCAGCGGGTACATGGGCGTGCAAGGAAGTGTATTGCGGGGTTGCCTATGTCCCTATTATCAAATTTCAATTAATTATTGCAGCGAAACTAAGGCCCAATAACACTAACCACGTTTCACTTTTTCATTATTCTACTACCCGTACTACCACAAAAGGTTTCATCAAAATCCCCGTACAAAAGTGATATCCTCTCCTTGTGAGAGGAAGGTTATGGAGGGTTTTATCGATCAAATCAAAATTTGAGTGACGTTGTGTAATCATCTATCTAGTTGATTTAACACGTAGATTCATTCCAGTAAAAACTGATTTTTCGAAGAAGCTTCTGTTTCCTCGAACGTCGCCCAATAGAACTATTTATATGTATGCCTCTACCCTGTGACTGCTAATTCCGTTCCATTTAGCCTTTTCCCACTATTAGACTGTTTTTGAGAAAACTAAAAGAGCCGTATCCTCGGTTCGAATTTAAAAATCTGTTCAGAATGTTCTGCGGACATCGGAAATGCGTGCCATTATGAATTAAATTATACTAAACAAATTAAAATTCGTCCATATTTAAACTGTCTTAAAATGAAAAAATACCCTCGCAATTATACTCAAGCAATTTTTAATCTAATGAAATTTTTAATGTAATGAAAGTTGCATTTAATGAGCCGCTTGTAATTTTTTGCTGTTAATGTGGTTGATAAGGTACAAGTAATAATGATATTTAGGAAATGTGTAGAATAATCGATATTCAATCAAAATATACACAGGGAAGGGAATTTTCAGTGTTGATACGACTTTTTCTTTTCTAACATAATAAAATAAACGTATGAAGAAAATCAATCACGTTAGTGTTTGAAAACCGTATCATTGGAAAATGGTTTAAGATTGTTTAGTTTCCGAGGTTAAAAATATTAGCAACGGAGTTCTTACAGAAACCTAAGCGCTAAAATGTCAATTGGGTGCCATACATACAATAATACCGACGAAGTATTCTTCTATTCCTGAAGTGAGCTTGTCTATTGAAATACGTATTGGGTTCTCTTCAGAATGGCATTCTTTTTTATTCATTTCCTTGATCTGGTAACCGCGTGAGCTCTAAGGCAGCCGCGTATTGGCATAACGAATGCTACCCATCTCTATTATAATGCAAGCCGCGTACAATATCTTCTCGCAGAGAAAACTATATATTTTGTATATAAACTATAGATTGTCTATTGAAGTTTGTTCCGCGAACTCAGAATGGCAATTTTTCTAGAGTTTGCCGGTTTTCTTGAATCGGTTACCGCGTATGCCCTCCCTTACTTACGGTTTAAGGAGTAACTTAAATTAATAAGCGATTATTTCGCTTATGAGATATCATCTCAAAAATACCTTTAAGGAGTGATAGCCCAGTGTAGGGACATCTATCGATGGCAAAATGAAGATACCAATATACTCGACGTGATTGGACGATACCTGGTGGAACGCCATGACTAAACAAAAAGATTAAAATAAAAGAAAAACTAAACACACTTGTGAAAACAAATTTTATATTAAAATTAAACGACAGGTAATAAATCCCCGCATTCTTCCTGTTTCTCCAAATAAAACCGAATATTTTCAATATTTTCAGCATTTTTACGTAATTATTCATTTGAATCAATTTTAAATTAGTATTCTTTCTTTTAGAGGGATTCAGATTTCAGAGGGAAGGAGGGATCTTTTTATATTCAAGAAAGAAAGAATGCGGGTGTGTATGTGCGCTTACAAGTGTAGAACCAGAAGTAGTACAACTGTCGCACAGCGAATTTATCAGTAAGTGAAATGTGTGAAAAGTGAAGTGTAGTGTATGGAATGTGTTTCATTCGCGACATCGTTTGGCCATCATTTGAGTAATAAATTGAATAGGAAGGCTTATTCCTACCTTCCCACAGATTCACAGTGATACTTTGGGACCCCAACTTCAGGCCTTTCATAATGAAACCTCAATAAAATGGAGAGATGAAAGAATCTTAGGAAATTTGTATTTTTTCCACAATTTTAATTTCGTCAGTAACTTACACAAGGCCGGTTTCGACAATTAATCGTCATCTTCTGGTGACAACCCTCTAAAAACAATCCTTTGAATACTTGCTAGCAGCTCTAAAAAGGGGGGAAGGAGAGGAAAGGGGTTCAGGGGCAGGTGAAAAAGTGGGGAGTGATGGTGGGAGTTAGCGGCTAGGAAGGTATAGAGAAAGGGACCTCGTTATTGTAAGACAGAACAGAGTTTATCAGCGGGGAGTGAGAATGGAAAAGATGCTCGTTAACTAAGGAGGATTTGGAAGAATAAGAATGTTTGCAAATTTCGAGTTGCTCTGTTTACGATGCCATCGTTTGGCCTCAGAGGGAAACTTCTTCGAATGCTACAAATTAAAAGGCGGATTAAATGATTCTATTGTCTATCGTTTAATTCTGTATTAATTTTTTATGGACTGGAGTGATATTAGGTCTTAATTGTTCTCTCTTTTACTTTACCTAAATTGTTACCTCGGTGCTATGCATCTTTAACCATAGCTTGAAAAAAGATTGTTTGGAAAAAATCCTCCACTCACGGAAAGATCACGGAGAAAGAAAACTATAAATCCAGAAAAAATGCTCACTGTTAATCTCCAGCGAAAACTAATTGATATATTGCTTACACACTTAATTACTAGTGCAATGGTAATTATAGAACAATGAGCTTTTGTTAGTTAATTTTTCCATGTAATTGTAGTGTTAGGTAATAGCCGTTTCTTGCGATCCGTCCAAGATTTTCAGAATCCCCATCACTGATCGCTTTGGCGCTTAATTTTCCCTATTACTTGACAGCTCAATTCTAGAACAATTGCTTTTTAGTAGATTAATATCTTTATTTCCCGGTTCCCTGGCATTCAATTAATAGGCAATTACTGAAGGTCTGTAAACTGTGCCAATGGACGACCACGTACAACCCCAGTATAGTAAGGGAAATCCAGACTATTCTGGACTCGAAAACGGAACTCTTCTTTTCTCTGGCGTCAGTAGGCTACCCTTCTACCACCAAAGTCTGGAAATATTCAGTTTAGTTTTGGTCAACCGATCGATAAATAATCAGTAAACTGTGTTTTTAAACGTTTAGTTCTAGTGGAATTTGTGTCAGGTTCGATCCCGGTAAGAATAAAATTTGCTCTTATTAGATATGAGGCAGGAAGAGTATTTTTTGTTGTGAAGGGAATCAAATTAACACATTAACCGTAAATTAATAAGCAAACTGAACAGAACTTTGGTCATCATTCTTCTATTGCTGCTTTACGAGGTACACTTCTAATTTCAAGAAGCAGTTCCAAATGAAAGAACCTCCTTATCTCTTTTTATTCATGACTTCTTTACTGTATTACTGATTGTATGATGTAAAAAAAAAATTTATTCGAATAAACTGCGACACGGAAACAAGTGTTGAGGCCGAACCACGGCCTATTGGAGCTTTTCTCAAACTCTAATATCATAACATTACAACCAAATTCAGGGAAGGGGTAGGATAGAAATTCGGAACAATAATAACACAACAATAATATATTGATATGATGAATAATTTCTCTGTGCAAGCGTAATTTTGGAGATATATAAGCTTAGGTCTCCAAAAAAACATTGACATTATAAAGGATTTTAATTCAACGGGTTATATCGACATCGTCAAGAAAGAGAAACTCAGAACCCTCTTCTATTAATATCGTAATCGAAGGAAAGTGTATCTTAGAGGGGATTTTTTATGGTGGAAGGACTAATCGCAAGATTTATAATTAAATCGCTGAGGAGGGGGCGAAAATCTATAAAGGCAGGTGGCAATGCAGATGGAAGCCGTGTACAAGAGTTTTTATTCCTTTGAGAGTTCCCGAAATTTTCAGGAACACAATTATGAGTGAATCATCTGGTATCCTCGGTTTTATTTAAATGGGGCCTCTCCGCGACTATTTGATACGTCCATTTCGAACCATTTAATTGAGTGACACTCAAAGGGTCCCTGAAGATGTCTCCCTAAAGTGAGTTTTAATCGACCGAGGACGGAGATCTACTCGCCGAAAGATGAACTCGAGTTTGCAATCGCAGATAAAATTAAATTTTATTTCTCTCTCAGGTTTCGAATGGCCACGAAAATTTCCCGATAACTCAAAAATTTTGTGGAATGGACTCGATCGTGATATCGCGTCTCCCTAGAAAAGAAAAAGCCATTTCTCAATTTCCAGCGGCGGTTGAAGATCCAACGCCCGATATCGGTACGCCCACCTGAGAAAAGTCGTTTTTAAAGTGCATCTTTCCGTTCACAGATTTACGTTCTTTAAGAATGTCGAAAGCGTCTTCAGTTGGAATCGAAAATCTTGGGACGAAGGTTCGTACAAATCACCATTACGAAATTCTTACTAAAGCACACCAAAGATACATAATGTAGTTCTTTTTCTCTAATAAACGCTAAATTAGTTTTTAGCTTAGGACAATTTTCAAGAAATAAATCCAACTTACGCTTCAATGGAAGTATTCCTTATTATGTACACAGCTATAAGCGTATAGTCAGTGGCAGTCGAAGGGGACGGACGTGTTCGGGGAGCTCCTAAAAAGTGAAAGGTTGTAATGTTCTGATATGGTTGGGAAAAATGTAACATTCGCCGTATTCGCAAAAAAACCTGAAGCGTGGGGTACAGTGCAGCGATTGCGGAGAATGGTTTCATCATCGATGCAGTAAAAGCAAAATTGAGGAGTGTGATCAGGAGAACTGGAGGTGTGTTGGGTGCAGCAAGGACCAGGAGAATTACATTACAGGAAAAAGAGGAGATGATAAAGCAGTTGCAGGAAGAACTAGAAGAGGCCAGGAAGAGGATTAGCTTCCTACTCATGGAAAACGAGGAGCTGAAGATAAGGAGGGAAAAGGGAGAGGATTGTGCTAAGGAAGACGGTCGCGAGGAGAAAAAGCCGGATGTACTAGTTCTTGGAGACTCAATGGTGAGATTCAGTAAAGAAAAGTGCAAGGAGCAATGGGCAAAAGTTGAGTGTTTTCCGGGGATTAAGGTGGTTCAGTTACAGAGGAAAATACAAGATATACAAGGCAACAGGGATGAAAAGATTTTTTTGATGCACGTTGGTACTAATGATATTAGGGCTGCTAAAAGTGACGAGCATGTGATTGGGAACATTTATAATTTGTGTACAGAGGCAGTAAGCAAAAATTATAGTGAGTGGCATTTTAAGGAGGAGGGATGTTTTCGACAAACGGGTTGACTATATAAATGAAGGTTTGGACTGTGTATATTCAGAACCAAGAAGTTGACTTTTGTTGACCTGAATTGTTGGTTAAACCGTAAGGACATCGGAAGAGACTGATTACACTTAAATAGAAGGGGAAATGAAAAGCTGGGAAAATTGTTGGAAAAGGTGGTTTCAAGTTCGCGGCATAGTGCTGCTAAGGCAGTGTGCTGGGGATGCTTCGGCTGAACCGGCAGCTGTTAGCAATAGGTTTGAGGTGCCGACGGACCTAGAGCTAGAGCACTCGCCCGTTGTCACGGAGGAAGCTGAGCCGAAGGAAAACCGTGGTGGCAAATATATGTATTTAGCAAGTGTCATTTTTCGGAATTCAGGAAATAAATTAACGTATGCAGGGATGATTTTTGCTGATTTGTGGGTGAAAACACAGTCGATGATAGTTGGAATGAGTTTCTCCGCATTATCAAAGATGGTTTAGTTAAATACGTACCGACTATGAGCATGCGCGAGCGTAAGGATCCACGCTGGACGAAGCTTAAGCTAAGATCAATGCATAAGAAGCAAAGGCTTATTATTTTCCGTTTGAAGAAACTTCATAAAGCCAAAAATATAGAGACATGCGTAAGCTAATCAAGTAAGAAGCTCGAAACTAGACAACGGCTTCGTTAATGATTTTACTAGGAGAATCGAGTCGGATATGTGCCCCATCGAGTTATCAGTGGATGGAATAGAAAAGTTATTGCGAGAGATGGAAAGGAAAAAAGCCCCGGGACCCGAAGAAATACCAGCAGTAGTCATAAAAAAATTTAGCTTATGAAATTGCTCCCCTTCTCCTCGTCTTCTACTGGAAATCGTTAGATGAATGTACTGTTTCCATACCATGGAAAACAGCGCACTTCACTCCAGTTCCTAAGAAAGGACGCAACTTAAAATCCGACGATTATAGGCCTATCTCTCTCACCTCGATCTTCTGTAAAATAACGGAGCGAGTTCAGTAATGCGCTTTTTCTCTTAGAATGGAGCAATTATTCAGAACCAGCACGGATTCCGCAAAGTGAGGTCATGCGAGACTCAGTTAACCCTTTTCATAAACGATATAGCTAAAGCAGCAGATAAGGGTGTTAGAACAGATGCAGTATTTCTAGACTTCAGGAAAGCCTTCAAAACCGTACCTCATATAAAGCTAATTCAAAAGCTAAATGCCTACGCGATCGACAAAAAAGTAGTCGGATGGATCATAATTCCAGTACAAAACGAACGCGATCTACGACAGGCGTCGACCAAGCAATATAAAGAGATAATCGCTATAACAGATAGCTACTTCTGGTCGTTTTTTCCTCGGAGCATTAGAGAGGCTAACAGGATTGATAAGGTATGAATATTTAGTGTTAATACACCCCCTGCCATACGCCAATCGGCGGCTCGCGGGGTAAAATTCTAAATTCTAAACCTTAAAAGGTATAAACGATCACGACGAACAATACCCACATAAGTGGGTAGTGGGAATTGTCCATTTGTAACGTGTATATTTATATTACTTAATAACAATAAGCTGAAAGTGCAATGCCAAGTTACCGAGCAAATCTACGAGACTTTTTATTCTTCGTAAAAATTCCTTAAGAATTTATACGGCAACTTTATTGTTTTATTATCCTTACTGGCAGTTTTGGATGTTGCGTCTGACTTCATTATGAAGTTGACCCCTTCTCCAATTTCTTGAATACTGTGCATTTTAGTTTTCTAGCATATTGATATGTATTTATTTATTTCACCCTTACGGTGAGGTTAAGCCCAATGAGCCTCTCTTACACCTAACCTCTGAGTCATTGATATAAAAAATTACCCAAATCAACTCAACTCAAGTCAACTTACAACTAACATCTATGGTAAATTAATACAAATCTAAAAGTACTAATATTATAAAATGCTAAACCTAAATTAATGGAAAAATATATTATAAAATAAATAANATACAAATAAAAAGATTTGGGTTGTGGGAAAAAACTCCTCAACTGAAGGTTTACGGAGAAAAACCCACGATGCGGGAAAACGCCCACACAAGAAGGGGAGCGAAAAAAACCCTCGAAAACACAGAGATAAAAAGCTTATATATGGTATACTGATCATTCTGGCAGCTCGTAGTAAATGTTCTTCTGGTGTCGACAGCTGAAAACTGAAAAGAGAGGAAAGAAAAGGGAAAGTACACGATTCAATTGATTTTACATATAAGATAATATATCCCACATGCATAAGTATGTATGTGATATTAGAAAAGAGGCGTAGTAATTAAAGTTAAATCAGAATTGAAGAGTATAAGGCAGAATATTGATAAGGAAAGTCTAAATTTGGTTATGAGTAGAGAATCTTGGATTGAGGGGATAAGTTTTGGTAATGAGCAATGATAAATTTTTATATCATCTTACTCCTGGAATAATGGAGAAATTCGAAAAATACTTGCCCGTAATCGTTTTCCTGAATGGGATTCAATTATAGTTGTAGTGCATTGATCCTGACATGGCGAGATTATCGTGTGCTTAACGTGGATGTTGCGATGAAGGAATGGTTTTCAGTATTGAAGTGATGTTTGGATATTAAGCGTTTGAAAGAGGATGGTGATATCTCGGTTAGGTTACTATACGGAATTGAATTCCACAATCTGGCACCGTGAATGAGGAAGGATTTGCTGCCCATGTCGGTTCTGTGACATTGTATCGTTAGTTTGTTGTTGGAGCGTGTTGCTAGATTATGCGAAGAGTTTAAAGCTTGGAAATAGGATGACATGTAGAAAGGAGAATTACCCCTTAAGATTTTGTGGACGAGAGTGAGGGTATGAAGCTTGCGCCTTGCCTCGAGCCGCAGCCATGATAGTCGCTGCAATAAGGGAGTGATATGATCATACCTTTTTGAATTTAAGATGAATTTAACCGCTTGATTATGTGCACGGTCTAACTTAATCGCTGCGGTTTTTGGAATTTCGTTTATCATGTGTCCGTGCACATGATATTTGTAAATGTTCTTCCGTATTTATGCTGTAAGATTATCTTACCCTCTAATTTAACTTATACGAAGGTTAGACAGTAATTATTCTGTAAGTTCACACAATGCATTTGCTACGGTTCACTCTCCTTCCAACCACTGTCTATAATCCTCTTTAATAACATGAAAAATTAAAAATTTTCTAAAAAACATTTCCAGCCATGTGTTTAAGGATAAGTTATAGAAGTTAATAAATTACATCAACTACGCCATTGAGTAAAGCATGAGAAAGGTCTTCGCAGAAACGAAAACATTAATTTCCAATGGAGCTCGTCATCTTATTTAATTTCTAAGATACAGGAAATAAGAAAAAAATGGACTTAAATCCTCATTGAGACATCGCGTTTCCTCAGATAAAAAATAACACCTGTTCTCTCCTATTTCAGAATGTACATCATAGTGACGAAGGATTAACTGCCAACAAGTAGGCTATACATCTTCTCCTCTTCCTTTGCTACGTATCTTCCATTAAGTCTTAAATGATACATTTATGATTAAACTCTTGTTTCCGTCGATATTTAGCACAATATATTTGCAATATTTTGAGCAAAACGTTCGCTGCCATAAATCGATTTTCGCGTTCTATTTAGGTACTTTATTCCTAGCCGATCCTAAACAAAAGTTCCATCAGTCAGCTGAAACGTTATCTTCTTTTCCAAGATAATGAGATAGGGATTTTAGCTTCTTAGAGGAACAGAACATTTTCCCACACAGCCGCTTCCCCTTTTAATCCGCTCTCTCTCTCTGGTATATTTCTTCGATTTCTTCCTTTTCGGTGCACTTCTAAATCCTCAAAGCTTTTCTTCGCAACAGTTCACCTTAAAACCTCAGTCATTGAAGATTTCACGCAAAGAATTCCTACCCTCGTACAAACCCCCGCAATCTTCACATTTCAATGTTTCTTTTCACGCGTTCTCCCCATTTTCCCATTCTTTGTTATATGTCTCTGGGCTTCTCCCGCTCGCCGCTATATATTAGAGAGTTTTAGCACTGCGTACACCGTAGGTTCAACTGCCGTTTTATTGAAACGTCCATACGATCTACCGGGCACCGTAGATCAAGAGTTTCAGCACACCATAAACCAACAACAACAACCCGAAGGCAGCGCGTGTTGAAATTCTTCCCTGTTGCCTTCACCACCTCTTCTTGTACCTCCCTCCATCCATTCTCATAGGAATTAGTTCCTATAATTTGTCCAAGCAAGATGATATCGACCCATTTGGAAAATCGCAACCATTCTTTCTTCACCATGTTTGACACCTTCCGTCGACGTGGAAACTCCAAAATTAAACCGTGTCCGTGAGACCGACCTGGACAACGTGGAATTTTGCACATGCACACTGAGACATTTAGAATATATCGGTTCACCGATAAGCCCCTGCTAAAACTCTCTATTTCCCGCCACCGGAGCATTTTTTGCTCTTTCTATTTTTCCTCAAATTTCTGTTTTCCGTTGACCTATTACGTTGGTTGGTCTGAGAAGAAGAAGGGAAACTAGGTGATCGCCTGTGGCGGTTCGCGGCGGAGTATACAAAGGAACAAAAGCAGCGTCATGGAAACGGACCCACATATCTACGGCTCGAAATCGTTTCAGTGCGCATATGGTTGCTCTAATCGCTCAGAAATAATCCTTACTTTTGAAATGTAATTCCTTTATGGTTGAATTACCACTCAAGATGATTTCGCCACAACGAGAGAAGATTTCCGGATGCTTCTATGCTAAAGAAATAATATGATAATTTCTTCGAGAGTGCCGAGTTGATTTTATACTAATAGTTCTCTAAGTAAGTGAAGTATACCAACACAAAAATATTACGCTGTTGCAGATTTTAGTAATCAAAACCGAATGGAATGTAGGATTGGTTCGATCAATTTCATTTATGTTATTTTTCAATTATGCGTATTCGATTCATTATTTAGGTGTATCACTTACTGCTGAAGTGCCCATTGATTCTCCACGGGGTGAAACAATTAGGATTATATACAGTAGTAATAGTTGTGAATCAGGGAATCTAGCGTCTCAGCGTAGTTCATTGGAACAGAAGGATACACTTGGTAAATTTTCCCCACTGTATTTATTAGCGACCGGTTTCGTAAGTCGACTTATATCTTCGGGCTTGTAAGTGTAAGTCTGAGCTAAAGTAAAGTCAGCCTTAAGATGTAAGTCAACTTACGAAACCGGTCGCTAATAAATACAGTGTGGAAAATTTACCAAGTGCATCCATCTGCAATGGCTTTCCTCGAAGTCACGCCTGCTAATATCGATATCGAAACCCACTGTTTTAGCATCAACTTTGTGGTAGCTTTCCATGATGAGAGAGTAATAAAATTTATATTTATTTATATACATCAAAATTAAAATTATATTTACATGTACGTCATAAGAATAGGTTTCGAAACATTCTCCCAATCTTGAATTGAAAGCGGTATTCCACGACAAAAGTAAGAATCTCCATTCAAATTTCCTTCTACTTGATGATCGTCTCGATTTTGCGATGCTATTCTTTCTAATTTAATTTTGTAACATTTGGTTTTCGTGTTTTAGGCGGGAATATACATACATATGCATGAATCTATATGTATTTGATACCGTACACACAGGAGTAAAATCTGCTTGCATACTACAAGCTTTTGGATTTTGAATTTTCCCTGTCTTATTGCAAATTTCCAGTTTAAGAACTGATTAAATTTCTCAATAGAAACCTTTTTGAAAAATTAAATCATTCTGGCGTCGAACCAAGTATCAATTATATATATACACACACGTACATAATTTATTAGCGTACATACACCTAAATATGTATAAAAATGGTAGAGAACCGTGGTTTTTGAACGATTAGAAACATTGCGATACATTGCGATTGTGGAAAGTTAGAGCCCTAAGCTAAAAACACCCAAGGCCATGAACGTGTGACAATTACAATTGAATCAATTCTATTATGCTCAACCAGTATAACAGGTAGAATTCGTTTTATTTTATTATACCTTGGGATATTTTCTCATTTAATAATAATAATATTAAAACCACTCTATTCCAGGGCGATGTTGAGACTAATTAGTCTCATCTCGCATCTTACCTTGCTATATATTTAATAAGAGTGAGCAAAATGCTAAAATATTCCACTTCACGCTTACTAATTATCAGCTTAAATTTATTTTTACGATAATAAGCTTATTTTAGAGTACTGCGATGTTAAAGTTCGAAAAATTTAAAACAAAATGCATGCACCTTCTTCGTCTAGGCGTTATTATACTAGAATAATAACTGCCATTTACTCTTACGTCATTCTTTTTAATATCTTATTGTATATAATTGCCTCAATGTTTCATAAGTAATTTCTCTATGAACATTATTACTTAAATTTTCTATTTATTTTAATTTTCAGATATTTTTGTTTAAATTGCTAGTTTTGTTGTTTTTTTCTTTTGGTTAATTAGTTTTAGTTAATTTTGTTACGGAACTGCTCAAGTAATTTCTATGTGCACAGTTTCATTCACATCTTTTAGCTATCAGTAGGTTTGTGCAGGTTTTTCACTTCCCTCACTTCTTTGTGGTTGTTTTCCTGCTGTGGAAATTTTTTTCCTAAGATAATACTTACATATTTTACATCCACCAATTCTTCTTAGGTTTTATTCTCTATCACTACTTACAAATTCATTTCTTTTTATTTACGACGACAATTTAAATGGAAAAAGAAACTTTTTGTCTCAATCTCGCCTTTGTAAAGATCTTATAGGTCTTATCCTAAGAATAACACCGCACCAACACAAATATCTGGTGTCATTAAGGTTTCACGTCAAGGCAGAAATCTACATAGAACAGACTAAGAATAAAAGAAAAAAACAGATTTAAAGATCAATTAGCTCATTTGAAACGCAATGTAATTAACAAATCAAATGTTTAGAAACATATACAAGAACACAGTCAAATAATTAATTTGGATAAATTACAAAAATCCGTACTGAATAAACTCCAAAATAGGTGCTTATGAAAGTATTATCATACATCAGAACAAAGTAAGGCATATGAATGAGAATCTAGGTCCGGTTTCAAACACTGCATTATATGCTCTCTAAAATATCCTTCCGAAAATAAGGTAAAATCCAAATATTCCGCTAAGTCACACAGAAAATCCCCACTCCCTCCCTAACGGCACACTTTAAGAACCTAAGCCCCCACAGTTTCCCTTTAATATTCTCCTTCCTCTGATGGTGATAGCATTGTTATTGAAATGCACAGTAGGTGATCCTAGAAATCCGGTTGATCCGTTTTCTTTCCCTTGTTTCCTGTTTTGGTTTTGCAGGGTAAGGCGCGAGCCGCTGGCGGGTCTCCGTTATTATGCGGATTGTATATACATGCAATCAGCATAATAAAGGAGACGTGAATTTTCGTTATTATTTATTGGACGTACGACTACGATACGCGGGACCATCCTATTACGAAAGTAGAGTCGTTTTACATGTACCCCCTGCCACACGCTAAAAGGCAGCTGGCAGGTCACATATGTAAATGTAGAATTCAGGAATTTGTTATTTTGTATTCGGACTCCATCATTTACGAGCAAGTGACGTTAAAGATTTTGAGACCCGAGGAGTAGTCGTCGTCTCGTAGAGCAGTTTTTACCTGTTTCTGAGTATCCAATGACATCTAACCGCGACACGCTAGCTTCAGCTATTTCCATAATGGACAGAAAACCATTGCGAGCTAATCCATGGACGGAGTTTAAGGTTTCGGAGCCCAAGGACACCGCTGAATAGAGTTCATCAAGGTAGAGAAGATAAAGATTGCATTTTTGGCCTAAGTCCGAGCTTAACAAAGGAATTCTTGGAATCTTAGGTGGAGGAAAGTTAATGGAGACCTTTTAAAAGGTAGGTTTGAGGTTATTACAGCACTGAATATCTGGCTCAGTGCTGGGGAATAGCGTAATTTAGCCGATAGAATCCATTCTCGTTTTCAGATTCCATCTCCGAATTGGAAAAGAAAACGGAGAGAATTCAATTTAAGAGTCCGCTTCGAGGAATGATTTTCAACCTTAATTGCAGCAAGTGAGGATCGCATACGAGAAAGAGGAAATTATCGTGGAGTGGTGGGAGCAAAAACCAGGGACATCTCGAGAAAGGAGCTGGGTAGCGTGGAAGGGAAGAGTTAGACAAAGAGTTTTGTGGTGAACGTAGATTAGGTATGTAGGGGGATGCAAAGGAGCGCGGAAAAGTGAGAAACGTCCCGCTACCTACATAATCCATACACCACATCCCTTTGTATTCCTTCCCTCTTGAATTTTCCCAGGTTTTCCTCTCCCTTCCGTTTATTTCCGGTAAAAACTGAGCCATTTTACTTTCTGTGCCTGCATTCAGCTATCATTGACAGAAAATATCGTATAAATAAAATTTAACAATACAAGTGCTAAAGTATTTCGATTTTAGTCCGGTATGAAAGGTTTGGTGCAAATGTTTTTCAATATTCCTGAGCACTACTAAAAGGATATATCCTTACTAAAAGTAAGGATAAAACTACGGGAAATGAATTTGAATAATTCGTATTTATTATTAAACGTTATCAGGAAGTGAAATAAAATATTAGAAATTCCACTGAATAGAGTATTAGAAATGATATTGGAAAATAATGAAGATAAAGTTTTAGTCAATGTCGATATAACAGTAATTATTGGAAGTACTGGTAAACATCTCTACAAAATTACTTAGGGTCAATTATAATTGGATTAAGTCGAAAATTTTATGCTATGTTTATACATGTGTTATTTCTATCTTCTCGTTAGTTGGTCCCTGCAATGTGTTTATTGGAGTTGGAAATTTAGAAATTATAGAGATATCCCTCATATTCATTCGACTATCTTCTTCCTAGTATTGATTACAGGAAAATGCAGAACTCGGACTCAGCAATTGCGTTTGTCGTACCCTTTGTAAAACCACAAAATGTTTCAATATTTCTTGCTTTAATCATGTTTTTCAGAATTTTATATCAAAACTTTACTATGCGGCAAAAATAAGAATTGGTTTTACTTCCTTTGCTTCTTAGCTCAATATTGTTGTAGCATTATTTCTGAAATAATATTGTCAAAAATTAAACCCTGTAAGAGATGGAAATACAATATTCTCGTGGAAGAGAAATTTCAAGATATCTGGAATAGCAATCAGGATACTTTTGTTAAAATAACGACGGGTAAGCAATTACCACCTTTAGTCCTTAATTTCATACTGTTGTCTTGTTAGGAAGTGCAATATATCATTTCTTGAATTTGTTCCTCAATACATTGGTATTAAGAGTTACCGATATCGAATGGATATTTACCAGCGTTTCAGGCGCTCCAGCTTCATGCGGGGTTTTCTTGCCCCCGTCCTATCACACGAAACACATAGTATAGATACGGTAACTAATTCCTTGATAAAAAAATGTAGGTATCACGAAACATATATCTTCATCCCACGGTAGAAGCCGATTCTAACCCTGAGATAGTGGGATATTCCACATCAGTCTCTTCACAGGGGAGAACGGGAGAACTTCAGACAAAAAGTCGCTTGATGGTGTCTTTTTGTTACAAATACAAGTTATAAGCATATAGAATAAACCAGAGTTACAGTAAAGTGTTTCGTTGGCTATTGAGCGTAGTCTTGGAAAGATCGTGCACTTTGATGAACTTAAGCTTTTTTTGTCATAAGACTCTTTATTCATCTGCAATGGTATATCTGATAAAAATGCTTCATTCTATAGAGAAAATGACGAAAATGAAGCAATAAAGGGGACAAATTCTTTGTTCAAAATGTTAACCGAATTAAAGTATGACTTCAACGGTATGACGAGAAACAATCGCAAAAAATGACGAGGACAAATAAATCAGTCGACCAACTAACCAGGAATCAAACCCAGCAAACCAAATGAAACAGCGTTCCCTGCAGTTACACTATCTAAATATAAATAATACAATATGCTAAATCGAACGTACTAAAGAAGATACCTTTTCGTTTTAACTTTAAAAGCACGATTTTATCCGTTTTTATAATCCTATCCTGGATATTTCTCGGTTCTTCACTCAGCCTCCTGCAAAGCGTCTTCAGCGAGTTTTACTATATAAGCACGATGTTGATTATTACGGTAGATTAATTAGTTAATCATTTTGTCATATCATTATAATTCTATTCTATTCTTCATTGGTACTGAAAATTAATAAAACGATAACCTCTTTCACAATAAATAATTAGTGACTTTACTATTAATTACAGCTAACTTAAATATCAATTAAATTGGTATTGCTTCAACTAATACATTTGTCTGCATAATATTACAAAACCGGGAGTAGTAATAAAAGGCTCAAATACAGTGATCTCGGAAGAAGTGATGTCTTTTTCTGCGACTCAAGAAGAGTTATAGAGTGCTTACTTCTGAAAATATTCTATCAGTTCATCGCGCATTACAAATACTGTTTGTTTTTTAATTATTATTATTGCATATGTTTATTATTTATTATTATCTCGCATCATAGTGTTCACAAACATTGCATAATCCATGAAGAAGAGAGAAGCTCCAGCTTCCAACAAAATGCCCCTTTATCATTACTTACGAAGCAAATATAAAGGTTTAGATATTGTCAATAACACGCGCCATTGGAAATTTGCAGGATCTATATAAGTGAATATTAAAGTTTTCATTTTTAGTGCAGTTGTGGGAGAAATTTTTCCCAACCTCTAGATTGTAGGCATTTTTATGTTTGTGTGTGCTTTCTGTAAAATTATAATTTTATTTATTTGAATATTATTTGTTATGCAATGAAAACCCATGTTTTCTTATAAACATCATTATCAACGACAACTTTTGATGATCATTTTGCTTCAAAGCTCGGGTTATCTGTTGTATTTATTGTGTTTTTTGTGTGAATTAAACATCTTCATATTATGGCCTATTTACTTTCTGGAAAGGTTTTCTGTTGCTTCTGCAGATTTTCCAACATTTTCTCGTTAAATATCCCTCTATATTTTGGATATTTTTTCAGAACATCAGTAAAATGTACATAAATGTTGAAATTTCTCTTTCCATAGCTAAATCTGACTTAATTTATAAATGGTAATTTGTTAACCGAATGTGGGTGATGCAAATTTTGCTCTGATCTCTTCAATGCAGCGATATGAACTGTTATTTTTTTCATTCAGTATCATCATCGTTTACTAGAGATCTCCGCCCTGTAAAATGTTAAGTCGTCCATTTTCAATTCAAGAAGAGAATATTCCTGTCAGTAGTTTACCCCGAATTTTTTTTAAAGTTGTACCTTTTCTTTGCGCAGAATTTGCGTTTAAGTATTTCTTAATCACCTAAATATAATTACTATTATCAGATACAACTCGTAAAGACATTCATGGAATTATCAAAGGATAAATTTCTGAATATTTCACGTAATGTCTACACACACGTAATTATTTTTAAAAAATAATATAAGAATTATAGCTTAGTTTTCAATGTTGAATGAGACATTCTAAGAGCTTTACCATTTCGTTTTTATTACGTTCATTTAAAAGTAGCCATTTCTTTCTTTTTTTATACTTATATTTCTCAGTCCTCCATTATTATTTCCTTATATATTACTTTCAAGAAACAATTTACCGAATCAAAATAATCAGTGTAATCCCTTTCATATTTTATATTTTTCCACACTCATTTTTATTTTACCAAATACTTCCCACGAGTTTCTATGCCCTTTGAAATATCACTGAAATGTTACAATATTTCATGAAAGGCGGTAATGGGAGAGGAAATATTATCTTTTGAGCAAATCTTGAGGGTAACCCCGAGGAAAATCTCGCATTGAGTGTCATTATCCAAACATACATTTCGAGACAATAACTATTCCTAGGCTGCTTCTTGCAATATCCTATATTGATTTTGCTTTGGATATACCTGATTTTTTAATATCTTAATATTCATATGCGATGATACAAAGTTGATTTAAAAGAGCATTTTAAGTAGGGTAGGTTGATTATTTTTACTTTACGTTTGTCTTTTGACTACTGAGGAAAATGATCACTACATTTACTATTTTCTCCGTCATGCTTAAGATTGTGGTATTATGAAAGCTTTAGAGATGACCTATGATGATGGTTGATATTGGTGGGATTGATTCTTAGCAACAGCATTCACTCTTTTGTCGAATGCTTTGAAAATGCTATTGTGCCGTTGCAAGAGGTACTTACTCAATATGGTGCGTACTTACTCAAGTAGTAGAGAAGGTAGGTTCAAACTAACTTCTTCTCGATCTCCTTCTCTTGCCTAATTTGCCTCTTCTATCTCAAAAATGTTCAAAGCTAATGGTGGAGTGAATGATCATCCACCGCACATCGTGACTTGGAAGACTGATTTTAAAGCAATGCATTGTCTTTAAGTTTTCGGAACGGAACTGAAAGGCAAAACATTATCGTAGTTTGAGTTTTAAGAAAAAAAGTGATTCTACGGCTTTTAGCAAAAAGGAATTGAGAATGTTGTCTCATTATCACTCTTTCAAACAAATCCTTGCATTATGTAATTTTGATTACCAGTTTCACACTGAAGACATCATTCACGCCGTGATTACTCACTGCCAGCGATACTTTACTGTATGTATGGTTGCCTAACATAAAAGGATACGATACCGTCTCCAGAAGCAATGTAACTATGATAAATACATATCGACTGAATTTGAGCGTATGAATTGGGAATTGTTTTCCCATCCAACCCACTCTCAGCCTTGATACAGGTATTATGTTTCACTAGACGTAAATCCTGAGACAGAGTAAGAAAATAATGTATGCATATGAGCTGGATTAAAATGGGGAGAAAGCCGCAATACCCTTTTAAAAAGACCGCAGATTCCCAACCTTGTCCTAAAGCAGCGGTCGCAAACTTGTGGTCCGCGGGACGGCCTAATTGAATAAATTTGAGCGTTGCTTACAATGTCTACGTTTTCTTTGTTTTATAAGTAAGATATTTAAATATAAATTAATCCTGTGTCACAAAAACTATCTGGCAAAAAATATCCCCCTCTCTTCTTTAGTATATATTAGACTGACATTAATTCGGCGAGGTTAGGACCGAGTTGAGGTCTTTTTAAACTCCAATATAAATAGTTAAGTGTCACGAAATCGATAAAGAAAAAATATAGCAAGGCTCTGGAGGAAAATCTTCATAACTTACGGTTGACAAAGAAAAAAACCACGTTGCAGGAAAAAAACCAGCTGGAAAACGGGGAAAAAACGCGAGAACGCTAAAAAATAAATAAAACCAATTTCAAATGCGCAAATTCAAGGAGCATCAGATCATTCAAAATACCAATTCTTACGGAAAAAGTTTTGAAATTGGGAACAGATATATAAAATTTTAACCTACATGAAATCTATATTATAAAGCAGAATGTGGGTGTGCGTGCGTACATATATAT
>KZ308911.1:366461-382022 GCA_000376725.2 Ladona fulva | reverse complement strand
ATATATATATATATATATATAATTATGGAATCTCCCCTTTGGTCCTGATTAATGTCTGACTTAGAAACACTTCAATTTTCTCGTAATTTGGTACCTGCTATTCGTTCATTGCAATCGGAAATTCTGAAGAATATCCCCATCTTCAAAAACACTATCCCTATCCTTTGATTTCATATACCCCAAATAATTCAACAATCGCGTTCATGTTACCGGTTGTATACTGAACGATATTGTACCCAAAATCCTTCCGTGCGATGTGATGACGTGATTATATCGATTGTGATGAGTTCATCGAATATGATCGATTGATTTAAAATGCATAAATACGACGTTATATTTTGCGTCACTTTGCAAGGAATACAATCGGCAAAAAAAAGTCTTCTGTAAAATAGAAATGAACAAGCTAATCGAGGTAAACTTCATTTTAGTCGATGTTGGCTGAATTGTTCCGCTTACTAAACTAAATAATGAAGTAGTAATGATGCGCGCATCCTACACTGTCAGTATTAATGTCAGTATCCCCTCCAACCCTCAGTATTTATGCCCCGAAATCAGGTAATCCGGGTTTCCCATAGTACCGTTCATCAATAACTTTTTGGAGACCTCACACAATCATCATTAATGTCATTCCGAAGAGATAATAACAGTGTTACTGATAGTGTAGGTTCCCCTTAAAGTAGAAGGAAAACAATTTCGTCCCACTGTAGGAGCCGGTTCTAGCAAGGGGTAGAGTGGAGAGAAACTTGCAATTTATTATGTTAATATTTAAGATTTTAAATCAATTGAATTGATTTTTGTAAAATTGCGAATGTGCTATACCTAAATATTTTCTAATACAATGATTCGATTGATATTATAGCTTGAGGTACTCTCATGAAGCATAAAAAATGTATTTAGTCGGCCAAAAAAGTTTTAACGGGCACGGTTAAACTACTCCTGATTTATTAGCTTTTAGGCCTTTATTACTTGAATCGCGCCAAACTGCATTCCTCAGTCAATGTATCAAACCTGCGAGGCTTGGCACTGGGACAGAAAATTTCTTACGTAAATTAGAATTAATTTTCCGGGTATGGACTTGAAAATTCCGAAATCTTTCTCCTTTATTGTCCTCAAATTCAGAATATTATTTAAATTAAGAATTCTACTTAAAAACGTGGGATCTTGCTTTGTGTGAAAATGATTTCTGAGACTTGGAAAGGTAATGTGCCTTCTTTTTGCGTCTTTGAAATTAAATTTAGTGTTGTCTCCGTGCACGATGACCGTAGGTAATTCATCTGATTGAGAGATTTAAAATTCGTAGTACTTGGTGATCGGTGAAGCTATCCATTTAAATATTTTCACATATGATATGCGATGAATCTATGGTACATTTGTAACGTGCTTCGCAGAAAATGAGGATTTGAAATTGATCTGCACAGTAACAACGGTAATATATAAAAGCAATAAAACATATAATACGATGGGGTTGGTATAGGAGAGTATCTTTGGAAACCACAATGTTTAATAAAATTCAGCGTTGATTATAAGATTCAATGGAGTATATACAATTGATATGAAACAGAATTGTCAGTAACCAATTAAATATTATTTCCTCTGACACACGACCATCCTTCCAGTGTTTAATCTTCTAATTCTGGGCTGGGATCCATTTGTAATTGGGGGAGCCACAAGCATCATTCAACCGCATGGGGAACTACTAGACAGCACTTAAGTGATATATTGCCTGATTTAGAAATATCAACACGGAATTTTCACGAATAAAAGGAATTGAAACGCATAGTAAACTCAGTTTTTATTTATCCGTTTTACTTCCATTCAAATTATAAAAAAGGAAGGAAAAATTATTCATACACGTGTATTTCTTTCAAAAAGAGATGAAAAAAGCTCCAATTTCCCTCTCTGAAAGCCCATTCCCCATCGTTCTACTTTTTGTTTTCTTCTCTTGTATTGATAATCCTTTCTACGTTTTCATTGCCATATATTCTTAGGCTCTAGAAATTAGATCGGGTTCATGCGGATCATCTTAATGTGAAGTGATCAAATACGATAGATGGAATGATTTCATCTGCGGATGAATAATGACACTCATTGGAAAGTTTTCGAAATGAAAATAGTCGAATATTCGGATAGGTAAATAATTACGTTCTATCTAGATTGCTTCCTAAGAGCATGATTTTTTGTACCCGTTTCATACATGAGCGTTTGGAATGGAAAACAACGAGTGGTTCAGTCATCTCATTGTAAGCACAGCTGTGACTCACCTTGTTTGCATCATTTCTAACTTGGCAGCAGTCCCAATTTCAGTCCTCGTGAAATGTGATTTCCACGAAATCTCTCGGATTTTATGATATAAAGTCAGTCTACCACCATTGAATAAAGTAATCCGGACTAACGCATTCTAAATATCCCCTGTTATCACAGAAAGGATACTCAAATGTATGTTTCGATTCAAATTCTTCTCACGAAAAAGAGAAAGTTTTTTTTTAGGATTTTACATTTCAGCGGATTAATGAGCGTCCAGTGATTAAAAGCCATTCTAATTTCGTCTCTCCGACTGAAGGCTGGAAGAAAATATAAAGGACCTGTAACGCCTTTGAAGATAGTGAATTGCTGCATTCTTTAAGCGTTTTAAGATTAAATACCGATAATTCAGAAAACTTCAGGGTTCAGGGTTATTCCAAATAAAATCGACTGAATAAATAAAAACTGAGCATAATTCCACTATCAGGGAAAAATACCGCATTTAACTTTCTTTAAGAAATTGTTTATTGTTATGTAAACTTGCATAATTTCCGGAAACATTGGTAGCGACTTCTGCCGACGCACGAGCCTCACCTTTAAATACTCCGAGGAAGTTGTTTTTAACATGACTTAATGTCATAAGTTATGTAAAGCATGCTCCGAGGCTAATTTGTTCGAAAGAAAACCATTGCATCAAAATTACCCAAACAACATCGATTGTATGAACATCAACGTAGTCGAGTCTGTGGAGAATCTCGGAACCACCATTATAAATAACTTAAACTGGAGCATACATATACGAAAAATCTGCGATAAAGCAACTAAAAGGCTCGGCTTTATCAAGCACATTGTAGATGCGATGAAAAGGTTAGAGAGTGATGTGATTTCACCTTGGCCAGGCCACATCTGGAATATGCGGCGAGTTTATGGGATCTAGCCGATGAAAACGAATGCTCACGAACTCGAGAAAGTGCAGCGCAAGGCGATACAATCTGTTAATAAATGTTATGATAAAAAACAAGCCTTACAAAAATGACCTCAGACACAACTTGGTAACCTTTGAACAAAAGGATATTAGAAGCTAGGTTGTGATTGTTTGATAAATTTAGAGACAGTACATTTGCGGAATACGTAATCGATAATATGTGACCCCCCTGTTACTTAGGTCGATCCGACTGTGAGCGTAAAATGATTGAAATAGATACGGGTCATTTAAGGGACTCATTCTTTCCGCAAACGATATACGATAACAATCAGTTAAAGAATTTGCTTAAAGGCTTGGTGTTGATATCCCCTACCACACGCCGAAAGTTGGCTTGTAGGATATTAATTCAGATGTAGATTTAGAACATAACATGAAAACTATAACATGATCTAACTACATTATGAAAATTGTCCTCGATAAAAAAGTCTTTTGGGTGAATTCTCATTGAGCAAAGCGTATTTTGGGAGAAATGGTTTTGGGTGAAACGTCCCTCAGTTGAAAGGCGTTAGAATGGACGTTGTCTTACACTGAATTTGTAGCCCCTTCTTCTCAAATCGACGTTCATGTAACGCCTCTTACTTCACCTACTGCTTTGATCCTTCGTGAT
This sequence comes from Ladona fulva, assembly GCA_000376725.2. Taxonomy (NCBI): domain Eukaryota; kingdom Metazoa; phylum Arthropoda; class Insecta; order Odonata; family Libellulidae; genus Ladona; species Ladona fulva. Next base: position 378,189 of record KZ308911.1, on the reverse strand, counting down.
CCATTCTCCGTCCGTGATGGATCTTCAATTTTTTCCTTACTCTATCTGAAGTACACGATCATCTGAAATTCCTTAGAAAAAGCTCTTGCATCGCTATTCCTTGATCCCATTTTAAATGGAGGGCTTTGAATAGAGCGATATCTTTACTGGTTTTTTCCCAAATATCCGTATTTTGCATGAAGCATTGGGATACGTAGATGTAAATGCACTAAAAATAGCGAAATTAGTTCTATTTATCTTTGCTAAAGGAATGCTGTAGATGTATATGGAGCTCTGTTTATATTGAAATCACATTTATGTGTACACTGTGCAGGAAACATTATACAGGAATAGTATGTAAATATTTTATAATGCTGGCAAATGTAATGAGAAATCTTACTATGATGGAATCGTAGAAAGTTCGCGAATGAATCCACGATTTATTTGAAGTGCAAAATCACTTCAAATAAAATCCACAGAAATTGGCAATGTTTTGTGGAAATGATACAAAAAAGACTACGTTTCGTTGAAGCATTTCGTTGAATGTCACTTTGGTTTTGGGCAATATTTAGATGTGTGTAATGTATGTAAGTAATGTTGGCTACTTTAAATCAAAACTATTTCTAAATGTTTTCAGTGAATGAAAACGCTTTAATAGCTAGATATATAAAATTGAGGTGAACCGATAGAGAGGTTTTTACCCTGAGGGTCCTAAGTTCGATGCTAGAGCAGTTTTTCTGTCTGAAGTTCATTAATTCATTTAGGGTATTTTTCGTTAAGATAGAAACATGCAATTCACGGTGTTGTTAGAATAGATGATTTTCTATTGTATACCGTAAAGACTTTTGCCCTATAGACCCAGGTTCGATCCCAGGACCATTCGAATGACCAAATTTTCAAAAATTCGTAACGGTATTTCCCGGGCAAGTAGAAGGTTGAAATTCGCTACATCTATAGAAAATAGGGATTTCTATCGTATGCCGTAAGGATATCTGTCCTAATAGACCCAGGTTTGATGCTATGACAAATCGTATGGACGTATTTTGAATAATTCGTTTACGTTTTGTAGTTGGTGAATGGCAGTCCGTTTATAGCAAGTAGAGTGTTGCAGGAAGTGTACAATGCCTTAGTTAATGTATCTTACATTACGCTTGCAGTATGCTAGCAACATTTGCTAGTATATCTCTTTATATAGACGCTTCTCCGGATATATATAGATATACATTTAGGATACTAAAGACGAGGCAGAAGGAAGTGCCTCACGGAGCCGCCGATTTTTTTGCCGTAAAGTCCCGGGTTTGGACACTATGGAAAAAAGCGGACATCCATTCTAGGCATCATGGGTTCGATTCTAGGAGGCCCCAAAAACGGCCATTTTCCCATAAGAATGCATTGAGCGCATTTTCAAAAATTCGTTTAGCGTAGTTAGCATAAGGATAAAACGTTGAAATTTTCTAAATCGTTAGAAAATGATTTTATCTTCCTTTTCCCGCAAGAGCTTTTTAAGTAATGGCCCCAGGTTCGATGCTAGGTACTTAGTGCAAAACATTCAAAAAATCATTTAGGGTATTTCTAGGTAAGACAGAACGTTGAAATTCATCTCATCGATAGAGATTATAAATCTCTATAGTATACCTAAAGGTTTTATTCCTGAGAGTCCTTAGTTCGATGCTAGGGCAGTTTCTCTGTCTGAAGTTCATGAATTCATTTAGGGTATTTTCCGTTAAGATAGAAACATGCAATTCACGGTTTTGTTAGAATAGATGATTGTCTATCGTACGCCGTAAAGCTTTTTGCCCTAAAGGCCCAGGTTCGATCCCAGGACCATTCGAATGACCAAATTTTCAAAAATTCGTAACGGTATTTCCCGGTTAGGTAGTAGGTTGAAATTCGCTACATGTATAGAAGATAGAGATTTCTATCGTATGCCGTAAGGATATTTGTCCTAATAGACTCAGGTTCGATGCTAGGACAAGTCGTATGGACGTATTTTGAATAATTCGTTAACGTTATTGTAGTTGGTGCATGGAACTCGGTGTATGGATGGCGGAGTGTTGCAGGAGGTGTACAATGCCTTAGTTAATCTATCTTACATTAAGCTTGCAGTATGCAAGCAACTTTTACTCGTATTATTATATAGACGCTTCTCCGGATATATATATCTCTTTATATAGACGCTTCTCCGGATATATATATACATATAGGATACTAAAGGCGAGGCAGAAGGAAGTGCCTCACGGAGCCGCCGATTTTTTTGCCGTAAAGTCCCGGGTTTGGACATCTAGGAAAAAAGCGGACTTCCATTCTACGCATCATGGGTTCGATTCTAGGGGGCCCCAAAAACGGCCACTTTCCCATAAGAATGCATTGAGCGCATTTTCAAAAATTCATTTAGCGTACTTAGCGTAAAGATAGAACGTTGAAATTTACGGAATCGTTAGAAAATGATTTTATCTTCCGTTTCCCGCAAGAGCTTTATACCTAATGGCCCCAGGTTCGATGCTAGGTACTTGGTGCAAAACTTTCAAAAAATCATTTAGGGTATTTCTAGGTAAGATAGAACGTTCAAATTCACGTCATCGATAGAGTGCAAACACCTCTATAGTATACCTAGAGGTTTTTACCCTGAGGGTCCTTAGTTCGATGCTAGGGCAGTTTTTCTGTCTGAAGTTCATGAATTCATTTAGGGTATTTTCCGTTAAGATAGAAACATGCAATTCACGGTGTTGTTAGAATAGATGATTGTCTATCGTATGCCGTAAAGCTTTTTGCCCTAAAGGCCCAGGTTCGATCCCAGGACCATTCGAATGACCAAATTTTCAAAAATTCGTAACGGTATTTCCCGGGCAGGTAGAAGGTTGAAATTCGCTACATCTATAGAAGATAGGGATTTCTATCGTATTCCGTAAGGATATCTGTCCTAATAGACCCAGGTTCGATGCTAGGACAAATCGTATGGACGTATTAGGAATAATTCGTTTAGGTTTTGTAGTTGGTGGATGGCAGTCCGTTTATAGCAGGTGGAGTGTTGCAGGAGGTGTACAATGCCTTAGTTAATCTATCTTACATTAAGCTTGCAGTATGCAAGCAACTGTTACTCGTCTCTTTATATAGACGCTTCTCCGTATATCTCTTTATATAGACGCTTCTCCGGATATCTCTTTATATAGACGCTTCTCCGGATATCTCTTTAGATAGACGCTTCTCCGGATATATATATACATATAGGATACTAAAGATGAGGCAGAAGGAATTGCCTAACTGAGCCGGCGGTTTTTTTACCGTAAAGCACTAGTTTGCACACCTAGGAAAGAAGCGGACATCCACCCTAGGCATCATGGGTTCGATTCTAGGAGGCCCCAAATACGGCTATTTTCCCATAAGAATGCATAGGACGGGTTTTCTTACATTTTTCGGAAATTTTTTTCGGGTACTTCCCGTAAAGGTAGGGAATTGATATTTTAACTGCAAGTGCAAGAAGTGATTCTCTTCCGCGTACTGAAAAGACCGCTCCGAAAATGATTGTAGGTTAGACGCTAGGTAGATGTAAAAAATTCAAAGGGATTAAGTCTCAGGGATCAGAGAAATTAAAGGTATTTAATTGCTTATCTGAAGCAGATTACACATCTGGTCCTCACATGTGTTTTTTTCCTCTCTCCTTGGCCGTAATATTGCGCCCCATCCCTCTCACCAATTGCGATGCTGGGATTGGGAATTTAATTTGACTGAGGCAGATTGTCAATTTTTTCCTATAGCGGCGAAAGACAAGTTGCCGTTGCGTATTTTTAATTTGATGCACTTTTTGAAATGAATTATTCTTGAAACTATNATATATATATACATATATATATATAGGATACTAAAGATGAGGCATAAGGAATTGCCTCACTGAGACGGCGATTTTTTTGCCGTAAAGCCCTAGGTTTGGACACCTAGGAAAGAAGCGGAAATCCACCCTAGGCATCATGGGTTCGATTCTAGGGGGGCCCAAATACGGCTATTTTCCCATAAGAATGCATTGGACGGTTTTTCTTACATTTTTCGAAAATTTTTTCAGGTACTTCACCGTAAACCTAGGGAATTGAAATTTTAACTACAAGTGCAAGAAGTGATTCTTTTCCGCGTACTGAAAAGACCGCTTCCAAAATGATCGTAGGTTCGACGCTAGGTCGATGTAAAAAATTCCAAGGGATTAAATCCCAGGGACCAGGGAAATTAAAGGTATTTAATCTTATCTGAAGCAGATTAAACATCTGGTCCGCACATTTATTGCGTCCTCCCAGAAAAGGCGTTTCCTTTTGCCGTAAACAGAATGTCATTCTTTTCTCAAGCTGCCGACGATTCGATTCTAGGAGGCCCCAAAAACGGTACTTTTCCCGTTTAAATGCATTGAGCGCATTTTCAATAACCGATTTAGCGTATTTTGCATTAAGATACAACGTTGAAATTTACGGAGTGGTTAGAATGTATTTTTACCTTTTTTTATGCATGAACATGATCACTAATGGCCCCAGGCTCGATGCTAGGTAAATTCTTTATGCCAAAAATTAAGAAAATCATTTAGGGTGTTCTTAGAATAGATGATTGTCTATCGTATGCCGTAAATCTCTTTGCCTTAGAGGCCCATGTTCGATCCTAGGACCATTCGAATTACCGAATTTTCAAAAATTCGTAACGGTATTTCCCGGGAAGGTAGAAGGCTGAAATTTGCTACATCTATAGAAGATAGGGATTTCTATCGTATGCCGTAAGGATATTTGCCCTAATGGACCCAGGTTCGATGCTGGGACAAATGCTATGCACGTATTATGAGTAATTCGGTTAAGGTTTAGGAGTTGGTGGATGGCAGTCCGTTTATAGCAGGCGGAGTATTGGTGGTGGTGCATAATGCTTTAGTTAATCTATCTTATGTTAAGCTTGCAGTATGCAAGCTGCTAAAGCAGCGAAAACGTTTTTTTAGCTGGTTCACATATACATTAACCGAGAATTAGTTCTTCCTCCTCCAAAAGGATTAATCATAAGCTATTCTGCAAGAACAGAGCGAATAATAAGGGGCTCCTTCATGTTGAGAAGGAATGACACCATTTATTGTAGTGAAAGAAATATTATTCATTGTGGATCTGAAGTGGAAAATTTTTCTATAACTGATAAATGATGGATGATAGATGGATATGATAGATTTTTGGAGTCAAGGGTGGCACGTGAAAATGTCACAACCAGCAGTAGTTGGCTATGGTTGCGGCTTTTCAATTCCTTTCGGATGAATTCAAGTTTTCTGCGTCGCAGTCTTGGATAGATCGTTTTATAAGAAGCCAAAGAATAAAGCAGCATCTCGCCACCAATTACGTCGCCAAGAGGGATTGCATATCAACACATAATGTAATTCTTGAAGCGTAGAACTTTCAAAAATAAACCAGTCTGTTAACTGAAAGGTTCGATCCAGATTACGTGATCAGCACAGATCAAACAGGATGCGAATAGTTTATCAATGTGCGTCGAACCTTATCGTTTCAAGGAGAATAAAAAGGAGAAGTCTTAAAAAACGAATTTGAGGATTGGGCTAGTAAGGGGTCAAACATAGAGGAATTCTGGGAAAACTTTGAGAAGATTTTGAATACAGGAATAGAGAAGTATGTACCAACAAAAAAAATCTTAAAAGGAATGCTGATCCTGAGTATTATAACGCGGAAATTAGGAGACTAAAAAAGAAATCAAAAAACTTGCACAAAAAGAGAGAACTCAGCGAACAGCATAATATCAAATATAGGGAGGTAATTAGATTGCTAAACAGCAAGAAAAAAATACGGAGAGAACAAATTTCTAGAAATTTTCATTATCAATAACGGTAGCAACAGTTTTTATAAGTATGTAAAACGCCGAAGAAGGGGAGAACGCGAAATAGAAGCGATAGAGGGATCTCAAGGAAATATTATAACAACCAGTAGTGAGATAGCTGAAGAATTCAGACGCTATTTCGCAAGTACTTATAAAGATCCGGATCAAACTAGTAACTTAAATCCACTCGAATGTAAAGCTAATTCATACATACCTTTTATAATATGTTCAAAAGAAATATTAAAAAGAGTCAATTAGTTAAAAATCATTAAATTTCAAGGTCCAGATAGTATACGAAGCGGAGCTTTAAAGTTAGGAAGCCGCGATATAGTTCCTTATTTAAAAAGAATGTTCAACGTAGCAATTAACAACGGTCATCTACCAGAAGATTGGAAATCTGCCACAGTAGTTCTAATACACAAAGGTGGAAGTAAAAAGTCACTGAAGAATTATACACCTATCAGCCTAACTAGCGTGGTGTGCAAGGTATTCGAAAAAAATTATAGCGCATTATTTAAAACGCGTTTGGGAGTCAGAGTGGTGGCTTAATAAAAACAAACATGGATTTAGGAAAGGTTTCTCCTGCGAATCACAAATGTTAGGACTATATCAAGACTTAATAGAAGCACAGGACCGGGGAGAACAGGTAGATGCTGTTGTCGTGGATTTAGCGAAGGCTTTCGACGTGGTAGATCATAGCTTACTGTTGCAAAAAATGAGTATGATGGCTGTGGACCCAAGGATAGTGAAATGGACGGAGGCCTTTATTCGAAATAGAACACAGAGAATAAAAGTTGGAAATATGATGTCAGATACAGTTAAAGTAACTTCAGGGGTAGCACAGGGTAGTGTATTGGGGCCGTTATTTTTCCTAATATTTATTAACGATATGCCAAACGTTATAAAATCTCGTGTACGATTATTTGCGGACGACTGCATAATCTATAGAGTTATTAGAGGGAATGGCGATTTCAACGATTTACAAAGTGATATTGATGAGTTAAACAATTGGGTCACTTCAAACAAACTGGACATCAATATAGGTAAATGTAACGTAATTAGCTTTAATAAGACCAAATTTCAGTATTCTTATAATATCGGCGGTAATGTTTTAGCGAAGGAAAATAAGGTCAAATACTTAGGTGTTACTTTTAGTAGAGACTTAAAATGGAACGCGCATATAGAAAACATTATAGGTAAAGCCAACAAAACATTAAACTTTGTAATACGTACTCTTAAAAAATCAAGTAAGAAAATAAAGGAAAAGGCCTATACATCGTTGGTTAGGCCTCTGTTAGAATACGGAGAATGCTTGTGGGACCCTTATCAAATAGGAATTAAAAAAGAATTAGAAAAGGTACAAAGAAGGGCTGCGAGGTTCGTGCTAGGGAGGTATGAAAAACGTAGCAGCGTAACGCAGATGCTAAGGGAATTAGGCTGGGAGAGTCTAGAAGCCAGAAGAAAGAAAAAGAGACTATCTATATTCCATAAGACTTTCGTTGGCATTCCAGCGTTCAAGGAAATACGCGATAGGGTAAAGGAGGCAGATTATTTGGGTAGGGGCGATCATAAATATAAAGTTAGGTATATACAGCAGAAAACTGATAATCGGAAGTACTCCTTTTTAAATAGAACAATCGAAGAATGGAACAGTCTACCTGCAGAAGTCTTCGAGCCCTTCCCAAAAAATACAAAAAAGTTTCTTAGTTGTATAAGTAAAATAAATAATTTGACGAGTGAGCCTGCCGATAACGAAATGTGAGACGAGTAGGGGATCGCCTGGTGGGGTGATGTACGGTGGGGACTTCGGGGGCCCCGTGGCCGCTACGGTAGCCATGAAGGCCTATCAGGAACCCTGAAAGTTCTTACATGATTAATAGTGACAAGGGCTAATGCTGTCCAAGGATAGTTCTTACGTTTAAGTACTGTATGTATTTTAAAGTTAAAGTTTAAGATTTTGTTATGATATATTGTGTGTGTGTACTCATTGGTTACTTCGGAGATTTATGTTAAATTGTATAATTCATAGCTGTTTAAATTGTAAATATAATGATAAAGTGGTTTGAAATAACAATAGGCAAAGATGATGTTTGATTTTCATAGATATGTATGTAAGACAATAAGATTGTTTGTGTTAATTATGTCTATTGTGTATGTTTGTCAAATTAGTGTAAGATAGCGTCGCCACCTGACTCAGCGTCTAACTGCGGCGGTATTGTATAATAAATAAATAAAGTATTTTTAGGAAGCATCGATAGGATTTCCCATTCCTATACCGCGCAGTACGGAAAGACATCTGGAAAATTATTGCCGAAGGTGTATCTTTGTATCCAGGAGAGTACTGGCACATTCGGCCCGAAGATTAAAGAGGTAGTTAAAAAGTTAACTGAATTAATTACAAATGTTTGTGTAACATGCCCCAAGTCTGACAAGCTGACATCAGACATATATAAAGAGTTTTGAGCAAGGTTCTCAATGATTATGTCCGAAAATTTAATTTTTATTAATAGTAGACTCTTTGGGAGGTCAAACGAATTCAGTGATTCAATACGAAGTTTTTCTAAATGAAGCACGCCTTCCTACATGCACACTAAAAATAATACCACCAAAATGTACGACGATATGTCAGCCTGGTGATGTTTATTTCTTCGGCAAGTAAAAATATTCATTAAAAAAATACAACAAAATGCCCCAGCAAATATGAGATAAAGGGAGTTGAGTAGACGGGAAGACGCAATCCGTATCCATGGATTGGAGAATGACCAGCTATCGGTCCCCGTATTCAACAATATGTTACAGTGTGCATTTTTTCTTCCATGTTATCTAAAATTAGACCCTCATTCTAAATGTTAGTCAAGTTTGTTTTTCAAATGAAAACTTTAAAAAAATATATTCATGCAATGCGCCATCCTTTTTGTGCTGCGCTAGGTGTCAGAAATGTTTGTCACAATCGTTTTTATTATAATTACCACCCAAATTGATACAATAAAATAAGGAACCGAAAGAGAAGAAAAATAAAGTTGAATACTTATTTCTTACTATTCCATTTATCAAATGAGGACGGTGAGATGAGATACTATATAAAAGATATTAAAATAACTGTGGACGGGTACANCTGATAGTTAAGTGAAAATGTAGCATGAACATTTTCTGAAGCAATTAATCCTGTTTCGCTGCATCGTGTATCCCATTCACAGGATACACGATTTCTCAGCTATTCATGTATAGCTGAGAAAGGTCTGTACATAATAGATTACGGAGTACTTATCTAACATATATTTGAATCAATAATTTAATATCTCGAAGGTTAGAAGATGAAATCCAATCATTTTTTATTGAAAAAATTATGCTAAATATATCCAGGATCAAATAAACCGTCGCCCGATAACATATATATTAAGTTTTTATCGTCTTACGACAGACACACTCAATTTTAGAAGGACCAGATATATACAATAACTGGCATATTTAAATTAAATTAATTTCCGTCATGCTTGACGGGAGGGTTTACTGGTTATATGATTCTATTCGCAAACACAAAAAATGATCATGTTACGTTTGCCACAATCTCACATATGAAATAAAACATTTGCACTGGTTCCGAAGATACCTTAATCATACAAAAAGCTTTAATTAGTCTAATTCAACGGCATCATTTCATTAAATTGTGTTGCCTTAATATGAGAGAGTAAAATTAGCATTTTCATATGACCGGAGTAACGTTTTCTCCACCGCTGACATTTATAATCTAGTTTATCTCTGGATGGAATGAAAATGATGCAAATTGAGAATTAATTGTGAGAATATTATAATGATTTTGAGCACATAAGTGGAATTCACTCTGAGAATTAATGGAGATGTAGTTGAGTGGATGGAGGAGATACTCATCTGTTGTCAGTATTGAAATGTAATGTATAACTAAATGAGACGGAAACGGCTTACTTCGGGAGCGCAATAGCACCAAATTAGTTGTAATGTAGCAAAAGCTGGGATCCTTAGAAAAAGCAAAGGAGATTACTGAATGCAGTTGAAATAGATTATGAAAGAAAAAGAGGAAGAAGAGTGACAAATCCGGTAAGGACTAAATAATTCCCCCCAGACTGAATAAATGGAAATTCAGGGAATGCTACCGACACCTCCGTATCTCTCACATTCATTAATTTTTACACATTAATTAATTCACGATTTGATTACTTCATTCGATATAAGCTCCAGCTTTAGAAAAATCTAGTATTTCCAAGTCCATTCTCCTCGACATAATCTACAAATGAAATTTATTCCTTCCGTCAGTACATAACAGTATCGCTATTTTCTTTAAGGATCGGCACACTAATAGGAACGGCAATTGACGATACTCCTTCATGCTTTTGTATCAATAAAATACTTCTGTTTTAGATACAACCATCTATCATAAAATCAACTTGAGGGTGTCCTTTAGTGGAATCGGTTAAGCACCACTTTTAATGAAATACTTGCACAAAATTTCCACAAACTAATAAAAACACTTTGAATACGACCGGTTTTGGCATAAATCATGCCATCATCAGATAAAAGGAAGGACAAAACAACAACTTATATACTAGAACCAGTGGTGTGTGTTATTGGAAGGGTGAAGGGAGTGCGGAGGGAAAAAAAGTAAATTTGGTGGGAATTTTTGTGTCTAATAATCTCAGATAGATCGGATAGGTCTAGTTTCTTGGTCTAACCTTGGTTATGGAAGTGCAGAATATCTATTTTAAAATCTGATGAGTGGTTATTATCTTTTAAGCGAAATGGACGTAAAAGATTTATGTATGTATGCTTTTCTGTGCTCATCTGTTCTGATATAGGAGTTCCTAGCTGTTTTTCCTATGCATATACTATCACGGTCATTACATTTTATTGGCGTTTATCTTTTCACACATTCTCTTTCATTGTTTAAGATCCGAATGTCTCTATAAATAAAGTGGATTAAAGAAGAGGAAGCGCGACCAAAGGGATGGTATGTGTTGATTTACTCGTATAAAACGCTGGATGAAAGCAGGATGACGATAATATATCTAAAATAAAGGGGGGAAATATCGAGGGAAAACGGGTCGAGTGTGGAGAATGAAATCCAATGAAGAGGAAAAATTATGAAAAGTGTGAAAGAGATTGTAAGAATATCATTGAGTCTAAAGTAAAAGGCTCTGATAAGGAATTATTTTAGGAACAACGTGAGTAAATAATAGCAAAAGCGAGTTTACTCAGAAATAGTTCAGCGTCATCGATGGTATGGCAGATCTTATCTATTATTTATCCATTTTAAATGTATATTTAATTCCTTTATTACCTTTTTCAATGGTCCTACGATTGATTTCATCAGCTCTCTCTGTCTCAAGGAATAACATTTTAGCCATTGGCGAAGGTGGTCCGAATCCGGAAGGGATTTCCACTATTGATCAGGCAGCCGGATGAATTCGAATGGTGAATTAGATGGTTAATTAAAGTAGCGAATTCAATTACGTAACGTCAGTAAAGGAAGGCGAGGGGTCGGTACGCTGACCTTGTATCCCTAACGGATAATTCCATGTCTCGCGTCACATACATTCCCTTTGTTTTACGAATTTTATATGCAACAAACTGTTTCATTGAACCATATTTCTTTTTTATCTCGAAAATCACGGTTCAGGTAACTAGCAGAGGAAAAATATATAACACGTCAGCTGCTAGGACACGACGAAGCGATGCAAAAGAATTTTGAGATTTTATCGATCGTTCGTCTGACATTAAATGTTTTTCGTTTTGTATGAACCGAAGTGATTGTTGCCATATTTGTCTGGACATTAAACATCCCGAAGCCTGTTTTGAACCTTAACTCCTTCATCATTAGCAACCGAAAGCTCTGAGGGGGAAATAGGCTTACTAAGAAATCTGAGGAGTGAGGCATTATAAT
>KZ308911.1:314865-360286 GCA_000376725.2 Ladona fulva | reverse complement strand
TTTTTTTATATATAATATATAGTTTTTAGGTTAAGTTTAGCTGTGAGAAGCGCTCTGTTGTCGCAGGCGCTCAGTTGTCACGCGCTCAGTTGTCGCGCGCTCATTTGTCCGGCCACGGTTTCCGATATAGTCAGTTGACACGACTATATTTGTATTCATTCTGTACAGGTAGTTCTAAAAGAGTCGTTTCCTTACGTGGAAATTAGCTACAGAGCATTAACTTGCATTGAGATCTAGTAGCCATTTTTGCAACTGCTTTAAATGTGAGCTGATTACATAGCTGAAACATTTACAGTATAAAAAAGGTAAATACGTTTCAGATAGTTAATGGAATAATTTGTTATCCATTCGAGATATCCGAATCAGATGCGTTCTCTCAATCTTGCTTTTTTCTCTTCTATGTTCGCATATAGAATCTCACTCCTTGATTAAATTTAGTTAATACATAATCAATCTCTACTATTCACATCTCATAGAAGTCCTTATGTCAGAAATTCCAGTAAGTAAAAAATAATAGGTCCAAAGTGGACAAACCACTGTTCGCTGTTAATGAATGGAAAATCGTTCGCTGTAGGAGATTATTCAAGTGTTAATATCTATGTTAATTTTCTTGCGCTTTACTTTTTTAAGAGTATGATTTGCGTGCTCTCAATTCATATCATAGGAACCAATTAATACCTTAAGGGAAGGTTGAACAGGTAGGTGAATCAATAATAGGTGGCGGATGAGATTCGTGTGGGTAATTGGAGGCTCTGCCAACGAATTGCGTTATTTTTTATACTTGTAGTAATGGTTCCTTCACGTAATTTTCTTTTGTTATTTTTTCTTTATCCTCGATGGCTGTCTATCTTCTACTGCAAATTTTAGTTGGAAGAATAATTAATTTCCTTATTTTAATTATGTATAAGTGTTCGAATTTAACTTTGGTACATGTCATGCTCACACAATTTGTTACGTTAAGGCGTGTTTCATTGAGTCTGAAATACGTATATTATTTTTCTCGCAAATGAAATTTGGAATATTCATTCACTTTCGTAATTTAGGGATTTCAACTCTTCGTTCGTGACGATATTTGTTTTTGTGAAAATGAACGATTGCGAGGTTAGCTTTTTCATATATATTTTCTTTATGTCTTGATGGCTCTTGTGTTGAATCGAATGGCAGAATGTTCCCTCTATATTTCCCCCACTGTTTGTAACAGTTCTGCAAGTTTTTGTTTTCCGCTTCCTTTTATATTTGCGGAGGAAACGATCAACAATGATAGTTTGGGAACCATTCAAGGTGGGGAATTTTTTGTTTGCGGTCTCTCCGTTGAAATTTGCTATGGGTGTGTGTATTTGTAGCATTCCGCGTTTCAATGAGAAGGCCGCTTCCGGAATGTAAATAAATCCAACGCCTCTTAAAGGTCGCATCCTGCGTTACATCTTTCGAAGATTTACTGGCATTTATTGAAATTAGTTGAATGGAAGTAAAGAATCATGGGTACATTTCATAATTTCTTTTTTATGCAGTTTGAATGTTAATTTTCCATTTTATTTTCTTTTGGATCGTCGCAAATATATATTCACCCATACGTTTCATCCCCACCACCAAGTTTGATCGCAGATTATAACTTCTAAAGCAACTCTAATGGCGGGATTAATTTTACCTTTGAAGAGCATTAATTATCTACAAATCGTTTTCATGAATTTCATGTTTTTTTCAATTCCCGATTCCTGCTGCCAAAAAAGGGTACAATAATAATAAGACAATACCTAAAATTTAAAATACTGAATATAACTCAACGTAAAACAAAATATAGTAATAAGTTGTTTACTGAGAATGAAGATTTAAAGAATATACTACCTTATAGGATGATTATAACGTCTTTATTTGGCTGACTTTAGTCCTACGAGAACAAATCCTTACATTTAATCCTCTAAAACACAAACTCAATAACCATATCATATTCAGGATTCGAACCCCGTGATCTCTGTATTACTAGGCTAGTAAATTAACCCTTATGACATCGAGGGGAGAAATGGGTGATAAAATTAAAACTTCCAGCAATAAGAAGCAAAAATACCTCCCGTTTCGTCTCATCCGCAAAATCCTTTTACGCTTTACGTATTTCAGATTCACCGCACTTCATATATCTCAAAAATGATACTTTGAAGTAATGCTCAGAAATTGAATGGTTACCGGTATTTTCCAACAATAAATATTTTCCATAGAAGTCCAACTCGTACATGTACCATAAGGCAAACAATCTTACGTATTTACTTAAATGCTCGACGTGAGTAATAAATAGACGTGTATGTCTCCACAGTATTTATCGAATCATTGATTTGGTGACAGAAGCGGCCTACGGAGAGAAGGGCGGATTACAATTGGCGTCCTCCATGATAAATAGGATTAAGCGGCGTCGGATTGAAATTGTAAGTGCCCTACCGTTTGATGGCACCATTAATACCCAAGAGATACCCATAATACTATGTATTCCTTAAAATCGCGTCGATGAAGGCAGAGCGGGAAATGCATCTATAGATTTGTGTGTTCGTAAAGAGGCTTCCACGACGACACTCAACCAACAACATTAACCATGATCGGCTTGATGCCTCCTCCACAGCCGTCCAAGCATCTTCACTCGGGGTTAGCGTCGATAAACATGGTGGAGTAATATAAAGCAAGCGTCGCTCTAAATGATAACTCAGTGAGACTCGAAATGTCATTCAGGAGCTACAAGTTTAGTGGAGGATTGGATTGAAGAAATACCGGAGAAAGAAATTTCAATGAGGCCACGAAACATCTTCGAAGTAGAAACCGAGCGGAAAAAGAAAGGTATGAACTATAGCAAAGCATAAGAAAACCTCTCCGTCCATTTTCTTACTATACTCCTGTCGTAACTGCAGAAGACAGGATTTTTTAACATTATATCCGATAAAATGTATCGGGCCGCATCCGCAGTACGGAAATGACATTTGCTCGATGGATCGCATTGTGAAACCTTTCAATAAACTCACTTCCTGCGTCCAAATAAAAAAATCCTCGCGTCCTAGAAAGACACTTTCAACCTCAAGGAGAATGAGTATTTCCATCAGTTTAAAAGGCGTTTTCCCATTTTTAAAATTCCGCTACGGATTGAACTGCAGTGTACAGTGTTAATCCTAACATTTGACTGATCGATGCAGGGAGGCAGGTAAACATCAAATGCGATTGCATTTATTCGCCATTCAGTGATTGCAGAAGTCAAATTAACGTGATTATTAACGGCAATTCGTTAAAATTTATATGATGCCGTGTATTCATTCATTATTTATTATATGTGTATTTATTCATTTAGAGTAATTGCTCAGCTTACTTCAGAGCTTACCTGAATAATATCGGATAAATGAAATACCAATTGTTATCTATTTCCTTTATCGATTTTTTGTTGGGACTGTGGTAGAAAATGGGCTTTTTGACAAAGCTATAATCTTGCAGGAAATGAGCTGTTCAAATATTCAAAGTGGAGGGAATGTTAAAGAAAGTAATTGAAACTATAGAAACACAGGAAAAGATAAAGACAACAATGGATGAATGATAAATAGGAGGAGGAGAGTTATCAAAAAGTAAACGACGCACAGTGGGCTAGAATCGAAAAAAGCTGGCCAAGGGGCCAAAAATGGTTTTTTAGAGTGAGGAACGTGAAACTTAGCATAGGTATTCAGAAAAGATTGAATTTTGTTGTTCTGCCTTTTATTTTTCGTTTCTTGTGCGCGTCAAAAAGATACAGGGTGTCAAACTTGGGAAATTTTCACAGAAAAAAATGTTCTCGGATTTTTCTGAAAAACATTCAAGTTTGCTGCGATGCAGACGTGATTAAAGGAAACTAATGGAAAAACCGATTATGCCATATTTTAGTATGGTTTCTGATCTTTTGATTCGTTATAGTTTTGTGCTCAAATATGGATCTCTGCTCATTTTACGCAACAAAATGGCGGACACCTTTTTCGGCCACTTTTTGAGATAAAGTGAGGAAAGCAACTAGGAAAACGGCGCCAAACTATCAAGTCTCTTATACCACGTCAATGTCTAAGGTGTTCTAATATAGAATGTGAAGAAACTGTTTCGATTCACCTGCTACCCTGGGATTGCGATGGCTTTTTCGATCCCGCGGCATGGCCCGGCTGAGCGCCACGGTCACTAAGAATTCTGTCACGTTGCCTATTCGGCAGTCTTATTATGATCTTTTAGCTATTATCATGTTATATTCTGGCTTTAAATGTTATAAACTTATTCCACAGTAATTTCAGACCCTACTAGGACATTTTTATCTCACATATTAGCGGAGTAAAGGGATAAATAATTATCCAATGCAACACAGAGTATTTTCTTTGTTTATTTACAATTATCAATTTATTATTTAATTAGAAGTACTGACAACCACCTCTCTAGTCTTGGAAATGATATCTGTTAGAATTAAAAAAAATTACTCTTAATATAAAGATATTTTGTCATGCTATTTCCCTGTGACGGGGATAAGCCCCTACTTTGCTCTCCTTCTAGAGCATTTATTAAATTAATTTTCCTAGAATTAATGTATCGTATGCTCGTATGTTTTCATATATCATATTTATATTACTTAATCAAGTGACATGACAATAATAATATTATTCTATGACATCGCAGCATCTTTACACTAGTTTCTAAGGCATATTTGTACTTGAAAGGAAAAAAATAATTGAAATTTATAGTTCTTGTTAATTGATTTATTTTACATTCGCACTTAATTATAATTTTATGAATCTTCTGATTACACATTTTACTTTTTAAGTTTATTGTCTATTATGAGTTTTGTACAATATCTACGACGCGTGCCTTACAGAGTAAGTTGCCGTTTTTCAATATCTTTTAGTGTAACATGCTCTCAGCTTGCTGGTATATTTATTTATCGAAATATTTTTATCAAACTAATTAAAATAATTAAAATAACAATTTATTCAAAACGTTGGTGGTATGAATCTCTTTGTTATAAGAAAACTGATGAGATGGTTACAGCTTTAGGTTGGACCGTTTCTTAACATCCGGAAATATGGAAGATGATGATGACGTACGTCTAAATGTTCTCTTACTCAAACTTGAGAAAAAGAAGAACACTTATACCTTTACCACAGTAAAATTTATTAACTCACAACCATGGTTTCGATCTATAAGATCATCCTCCACACCTGAGGTGTTCTTCTTTTTATTGAGCGTGGAGCAATGTAGTTTGTACTACGATCCTTTGATTCTTTCCGTCAAATTCTTTTGTTGTAGAGGTATATACTCTCCGTATATCTTTTGATTCACTTGCTTGGATGTAACGTAATGTAAAAGTATTGTCCTTGTAGATATTAAACTCTCAAACGGTTGGATTATGATTGGGTTAATGTTTTTATTTTCCTATTATTACTCTCAAAGACTTCAACTTCGTTTGCCCGGTCTTTAGATTTCATTATGTGTTCTAAAACTTGAATTTCCCTAAAAACTAAACTAAGATCTGACAATTAAAAGATAGGATATAAAAAAAAGTTCCCAACTTTCCCATTGCCTCTCTGAGAAATCCGAGTAATACTTTTACATTGAGCTCAGTAAATTGTAAGACAAACTTTAGTGGGGATTGCCACACGTAATCGCCCTGTTAACATTTTTTGGCATGAATAGAATACTTATTTGTTCATCTGCTTGAGGATGATAAATAGCTTTTCAAGAGGATCGGAAATACACTGCGTGTTCCGGCAAGTTACCTACCGCTAAAAGAGAAGACATTCTTCACATACTGCTTGGATTGTACTATTCCTTGAAAAACGTTGTTTAGCCCCGGGCTTTGTGTCTCTGATATTGTTTAAGATACTAATTCTGAACCAGTAGTTTTAAATAAACTATATACTTTTGGGCGCAATACTGAAAGATGGTTATGGAAACGAGAGATAGCAGTAAGAAGATTTTGAATTTACATCGTAAGAACCACTAACTGGCTTAGTAGAACATTAAGAAATCGGGCCGAAAGAATTAAGGAGACGTACCATCATCGATGAGGAGGGTAGGATTGAGGGAGATAGGATTCGGATTAAAGAATCATCGGATGGTAGATAAGAAAAAATATTGTACTGTAATAATCATATTAACATTAAGATTTCTCTTAAGACATTACATTTACCAAATTCAACTAAAGTGCTGAGAATTTAGACCAAATATTTTATAACGGTGGGGAAACAAAGGAATTCTTAATAATAACCTCGAGATAGGAAACTAACCTAAAACGCTTTAAATAATGAATTTGTTAAATTTTTAATATACATATGTTTCGTGTAGTTAAAAAGTTACGAATAAATTTCTATTTTCACTGTCACTTATTGCGACAACATTCAAGATATTCGTCGTTGTTAACCAAAAGATGCTAGGAAAAATTCTCAACTACTTTAAAGTATAACTTGATATAATTAATGATATTAAGGATAACTCTTAGTTTAAACCAAAAATAACATAAAATAGCGAATAGTACTCAATAAACAAAGAAAATACTCTGAGTTGCATTGGATAATTATTTATTCCTTTACTCCGCTAATATGTGAGATAAAAATGTCCTAGTAGGGTCTGAAATTACTGTGGAATAAGTTTATAACATTTAAAGCCAGAATATAACATGATAATAGCTAAAAGATCATAATAAGACTGCCGAATAGGCAACGTGACAGAATTCTTAGTGACCGTGGCGCTCAGCCGGGCCATGCCGCGGGATCGAAAAAGCCATCGCAATCCCAGGGTAGCAGGTGAATCGAAACAGTTTCTTCACATTCTATATTAGAACACCTTAGACATTGACGTGGTATAAGAGACTTGATAGTTTGGCGCCGTTTTCCTAGTTGCTTTCCTCACTTTATCTCAAAAAGTGGCCGAAAAAGGTGTCCGCCATTTTGTTGCGTAAAATGAGCAGAGATCCATATTTGAGCACAAAACTATAACGAATCAAAAGATCAGAAACCATACTAAAATATGGCATAATCGGTTTTTCCATTAGTTTCCTTTAATCACGTCTGCATCGCAGCAAACTTGAATGTTTTTCAGAAAAATCCGAGAACATTTTTTTCTGTGAAAATTTCCCAAGTTTGACACCCTGTATCTTTTTGACGCGCACAAGAAACGAAAAATAAAAGGCAGAACAACAAAATTCAATCTTTTCTGAATACCTATGCTAAGTTTCACGTTCCTCACTCTAAAAAACCATTTTTGGCCCCTTGGCCAGCTTTTTTCGATTCTAGCCCACTGTGCGACAGTGATTTAGTTAAGAAAATTTTCTTTACAAGAACTCTCCGAAATGTGAAATTCTGCAGTTTATTCTGCAGATTTATATTCTTCAGACTCAAACAAAATTATGTCATGAAAATATATGGAACATAAAGTATAGAACCGGAGTAGAAACCAACGAAAGAAAAACCTATTATTTTCTACAAAGGCGTTTACTTAAAAAGTTTACTCGACGAGCCAACATTTGTATATCTTACTCTTTCATTTAATTGGGGCCAAAAAATTAGGTTTGAAACTAACATTCTGATCATTAATGTCTAAAACAGAGCTTAATATCTATTAAGGAAAACATAACATTTCTCTTCAACTTGGAAAGTTATTTAATCCAACGAAGAGAGTACAAGAGAAGATCCTATTAAGTATGTGTAGCAGATATTAGAGTGTGATTTTATTATTACGATATATGTGCTATCGACTAAGGTCCATAAATTAGCTTATTCCGAATTGGAATGAATTGCTTTGGTAAAGAAATTGAACGCTAAGTTGAGACCGACGAGTGTACTGCATTTCCGAATGATTTTTACCTCTCTCGCAGATTAGCGATAACTACCAGAAGCATTTCGAAGCAATTCAAACAGAAACGTCTTTTCGGATGTCACTAACGTATTATTCTCATTCATGAATCACGGATTGTTGCTTCTTCTTCGATAAATTAAATGAACTTGATGATCAAGAGAGATTGTACAAAGAAGAAGTTTTTTCTCGGTGAATATGATGTAGAAAGAGCTCTCGGGTCTCCAACTCTCTTCTGTGCGTACTCTGTACCCTAAGTACGTACTCTGCACCCATCTTCAGGAACTGAAGATGGGTGCAGAGTACGCACCCGAAACGTCGACCCTTTGGCAGGAGGCAACCCGGTCTGAGACCCGAGAGCTCTTTTTACAAGAGAGATTGTATTTTTTAAATCTATCCTTGCTTACAATAACGCAAAACAAGCAATAGAGAGTTCGACAATTGTATTCAAGTGTTGAAACTTCAAAAGTCACCTGCAATCCTTACTCATCCCACAGAAAAAATCCTCCTCTCCCACTTTTCTATAGATCTACATAAGAGGAATAACTACAACCATAGCTATAACCACAATAAAACGAAACGGCACTACTACTAAGGATAATTATTTTTTTTTATTTCTTCAGTAGTTAAATTTCTGTTACCCTATACTGAATAATGGAAAATGTTTCATTTTTCTTTTAGTAGAGGATAGAGTGAAATGAATTTTTCATTTAATTTTGTCTCAGTCTTGTTCATTGCTGTAATAACATGAATCTTTAAATTAATTCCTTGTCACTTTCCTCAATGCTGCGAAAATTATTATTCATAAAGTCATTGTACTGCAGTTACTCTATTCTTTCTCACTCATGACATTATTTCTCAGTTAAGAAAGAAAGACTCTCATTCCTTCTTCTTAGTTTTCATTGTTAACGATAAATGTGATGAACATTTCACTCCTTAGATAGCCATTTAGCTATATATAGTTATCTTAAAAACGTCCGAAAAATGTTTCTCTAAGATTTCACTCTAAAAATTTCTTAATTATGAAAATCCTATATTTTTTTATCCTCAGTTCCTTTCTCCAAAGTTTCTTCTGCACGGAAAATAAAAATTCCGTGATGCACTCGTACGAGAAGACGAAAAATGGTTTCTATCCTCGTAATTGATTTTCAATAGAAATGGTACAGAGTCGAGCAAAACGTTGCGTTTGCTCACGAGGGAATTTCTTCTAAATATGAGGAATATTTTTTGAAGAAATAAATAAGGGAAGTGACTTTTTGGGATTTTCATCACTTCCATTGTGCAGTCTTAGCTGCTGAGGAAACAGAAACTGCTGCAAGAGGCATTATCGTCACGACTAAAAACTAATCTCGGTGGAAAAGGGGGCTTTAAGATTAAGCTCAAATTATAAAAAGTTTTAAGGAATCATAGGATATTGAAAATCTATAATGTTTTATTACGAAATGGTATGAGTTCTTATATTTACAGTTAAACACTTTTTTCTCTAAAAATGCCGCGTTTCAACCCCATCGATAAGCCTGTAATGTCGTGATTTCTTCTAAAGAATTCACAAATATATCAGTAAATGAAACAAAACTCATCTAGCAAACAAAACTCGATACGAAAAACTCATTGCTATTATATTATTAAACTATTTGCGCTACCAATGTAAAATAAATAGAATCGTATTCAAATGCTGACTTATCTAAAATAAGGTACAAGAATGTATGCACGGAATCATCCTCCATGTATTAATAGCAAACTTAAAATCTGTGATCGTTAAGAAATTTTCAAAAAGACGAAATATATCACCTAAAAATCGTTTCTTTGATCAATGGTTTCGCTGTTTCGATCCAAATTCTTCATTTATGATTAGAATAATACTCATAAAATAATGTTTCATAGAATTCTTTTTCTAATAGTTAATCTCTGCAGAACGTGGTTTGAGGAAATTATTATTATTCTGAAATAAAATGATGCTTAGCTCTTAGGAATGGAAAATGAAAGTGACTTGCCTTAAGTCAAACTCGTGAATGAAAAGTAAATCATGTTCCACCGCTTAATGACTTTAAGGAAAAGGCGAGCTGTAATAAGAAACGGCTTGCCAGTTTGGGCAAATTTTGATGATAACCAATATTATACTCTCTTCCTGAGAAATAGGTAAAAGCTCCTTTTAGGTTTATTTGCGATACAAATAAGGCTTAGACTTACAGCCACCTTACACGGGTGGTGAACTTTTTCCATTATAATTAAGCATAAGAAAGGCCGCGTGGGAAACCTTCAGACCTCTCTTTTGTTGCGTGTTTAACATTAAAACATCGAAATTTTATATGAGAAAATGAATTCATTCGCTGAGTAAACTGGATGAGAACATTTACCATTTGGCGTCATTAGGAAAGATTAGGAAACAAAACTTTCAAATCGGAGTATTTGTATCAGATAGTATCAGTGTATTTATATCAGTATTAGGGAGTAAAAAATGCCCAAAAAGGGCACAGTCACCTGCAGGCGGTAGATTCCCCGAATCGCGATTAGAGAATCACGTGTTTCTGGGCATTTAAAAGAAATGCTAGATATTTTTTGATCACTAATTTATTAATTTTACCTTCTCAATATTTTATTTTCAGTTTTCGTACTGATTTTATTATTTTATACAATAATGTAATAATACAGTAAAACCTGGTTGACAGGGGACCCTGGTTCTCAGGAGTCCTACTGAAAACTGCGTTATCAGCTGGATAGCGTTTTTTCAGGAAAGTGGCAGATTTTTATTTCCTGCACATTGGAAAGAAGGAAGTTTTTGGCACTTTGAATTTTAAATAAGTGTTTTACACCTTAAAAAGAAAAGGGTACTTTTTAGTGCGCTTTATATACGACAGCTGTATAGCGGAAATCTAGAGAATCCGCGAACTATTCTTTTGTAAGAACTTGTTACTCGCCATATTTCTAAGGAATGCTCCGTTTTCGGACCAAGAATTCACCTTCCTTTGATGGTCATTTTGGTCATTTTTCACCCTTCATTAAGCAATTTTTATTAGGGAGACGAATCTTTTTACTGCTGCGGTGGCCATCACACATCACAATATCTCTAATACATTGAACAGCCAACCAAACCCTTCAACTCTTATTTATTCCGTATGTTTACAACATGAGATTACGACGAGAGGAAACACGGCCGAGCGAATTTTTAATCTAACGTTCTATTTTCTGATGAGACTGAAGAAGAAAATCTGATTTTATCTCAGAGCTAAAATGGAGTCCCACGATCGGATAGAGATTGTTGTTTCGCGATATGTTCATGTTCCTCTCGCAAAATTGGTCTCCTTAACAAGAGATTCAAAAGAAATTAGGGAAAAGGTAAAGCAGCAGAGGAGAGTGAAGGACGGATTTAAGATAATGTAAACAATAATTAGTTAATCAAATGAGCCGGACGATTGACTACAGTGGGTTGTAGTGCATCTGGGGACGGGAAAAATCGGCCTTATAAGAAATTAGCAGAGCGTCTTAAGTGGTATTTCTAGTATGTGTTTTGTTTGAAATGGACCGAAGCCGAGAGAAAACTGCTCAGTAAGTGGGGTAGCGTCTTAAGCTGCATTTTTTAAAATGGGTTGTTTTACTGTAGGTGAATTTAAATGTATAGCTATCGTTTACAAAATGTAGCACGGAAAAATGTAAAATTTTCTCGGATGAAACCGGTGAGGAGAACGAGAAATCTCTCTCCGAGTGTCTTGGAAACAACGCTTTTGCCTTTCCTTTGGAGATGAAAAGCTTAGAAGATAATGAATTGCTAGCATGATAAGTATTATGCCATTTTTAAACAGCATACATTCCTCATTCTTTTCGAATAGTCCTATAAGTGGCTGCATTTGCTGCGATATCTGAATGGTGAGGATAAATTTGCCATTCACGCCGAAAACACCATTTAATACCATTAGCACCTCAACACACAGCAGTCTCACTCCGTTTTCAAGGAAAGATTAAAGTATCTACCCGAAAAGTGGAAGATCGAACCCTAGGTCTGACTTTTTCCACTCCGGGGACTGCTTTGGTTTTCTTGGATGCACGGTTTTCTGTGTAGACATTTTTCTAAATCCCGTTCATTCATATCGAATATTATTTTCAGTCTTCAGTGAGAAAGAAGACGAGAATTCATCGAAATCAAGTTTGAAAAATGAAAGAGATGCGTAACAAATGTCATGATTGTATCGATTAAGAGGAGTTTTCGCGGAGACTAAGTTTATATTCTCCGAAAAGCCGAACAGTCTTCTTCCATCGCAAATTAGATTGCAAGTGGTACGCATTTTTGAAGTTCAAGGAGTTGCACACTCTGGAAAGGTGGATTTAACGCTCCTCCGCTGATATTACCGAGAAGCTCGCACACTTACACCATTTCCGTGCATTAGCTCGTTGCTGTGGAGGTAAATGTGGAGGTTTCTCAAAGTCTCCTTTTTTCATCAAAAACATTATTGACTTAATGGACATTTTACTGCGACTTCTGACGTGAGATTGTGGTAGGCGAATTGCAATTGAACTTCAGATATTTCAGCTTGCAACGATCTGAAATGCACCATTGATTTGGTAACCGTGTAACAAAACACAGGAATAATTTCGCAAACAAAGCTTGACTCTTGAATTTATAAACGAAACTTGAGAAATATGAAACTAGAAATAAATGTCGAGAAATATGTGACTGTGCAACTTTCGAGTGTATAATTTTAAGCTTATCCTTCCCCCTCATTTCCTTATTTTGGTATAAATGCAAAACGCCTTGACTTTCTCTTGGCATTTCCTGTAGCTATAGTAAGTAAACGCCGAGGAACGAGAGTTTTAAAATTAAAAATTAACTTATTAAACGTTTAAACACGATAGCAGTAGGTCACTGGAATTCTGTCACAGCCGCGTAGAAGCTTTATTTAATCATGGACTTTGAATGGCTGTACACAATGTTAGTTATTTGATCCATGAGTCTGGGGAACGAATAGAACGGGAACTATTAATGCTAAATCCAAACAGGACTACAGAGACTTCTTACCCACATATGGTTGCTCGAAACATGTCCAAATACTTTTCAACGACACCTCGTTTTGTCGACAGCCGCATTTTTAAGCACAGAGTTATTCAGGTTTGAAAAAAGTTTATTAATTTTATTTTGGTAATTCATGAAACCTTTTAAATTCACATTGCTGAAAACTTGTCGCTGAAACGAGGTACTCCAAATGGGATATCGGTCAAGTGAGTGTTGGTCAAGCGACGGGAGCTACCATGGGAAACCACTCCTCGGAGCATAAAAACGATCGGTAAGAGAACAGTATCTTTAGTCTTACAGTGGCGCTTCAGACATCTTTCAGTATATCTTCGGAGTTTTTCAGAGCGTGGATGAAACGATCAGCAAATCATCGCGGAACTTCGGTTTTATTTAAATGGGGCATCCCAAGATCGTTCGACCTTCCTGAGAGTATCGAATGCATTATTTTGGGATCGTATAATTGAGTGAGGACACGTAGAGAATTGTGCCGAGGTTTTGCTAAAGGGAGATGTGTTCGACCGTTCCGACTAATCTGATGAAGATGCGGTCATTAAATGAAGATGGACTCTTTCCACCTGCACATAGTAGGTAGAAAAATCGTACATTGAATTATTCAATTAGGGAAAGAGCTCCAAATAAATTAGGCGATTGAGTGAAAATATACATCTATTTACGGATTCACGCATATTGGGTTTGCTCTAAGTTTAGAACAAACTTAAGCGGTAGATCGTTAATTGAAGTAGAACTTTACCAAGGTTATGCGATAAACAATGTTATCTTCCAAAAAGGGTGAAAACGTTGTTTCTACATCCACCTCCTCTTCTGACAACCGCACATCTGTATGTAAAAGGTGGTGAATGCGATCGACCTATTACTTTTGTTTATCACTACCGCGGATAACCCGCCAATCTCTCACTTGCGTTACGCTCAAACAACTGAATGAGCTTTTATGTCTCCTGTAAGAAAAAGTAGGTGTATACGTATATAGTATATGTGTAATAACACCTTTACCCCTCTAATGAAAAAGATAAAAATTTAATTGGATTTTCTCCCGCATATTCAATTTTCTAGGTAGCCCAATGATAATTGAGGAGTAGAGATACGTTCTCTTTGGAAAACGGAAAATTTGCATTCGTCTAATCAGTGCAGGTCCCAATTGCAACTTGTTTTCAACACCGAAGGCGTACAAAATGAATCACTGTCTACACTGGAGGATTTTAGTTTACCCTTGTGGCATTGGTCGTCCCTGATGCGACCGACCAAATGAAAACAAACAAAAATGTTCGATAACTTGCTTTCATCAGATCAAATCAAAATATGGATTTGTGAATAATAACAACCGCAGCTTTATTAGCCGGGTTTTAGTCAAACGAGACCACTTTAACACAAAAACCATTCCCTCGCCAGAATTCGAACTCGGGACCTATATAAGTGGTTTTGCATTGCGGGAGACTGTAAAATGAAGCAACCCTTACTAAAGTACAGCTTTCTTAAAACTCGATATCTCATTCGTCTCAATTTCTTTTCTTCTTAAGTTTTTTCGCATATAACTTTCACCCCATTCCCTCTAATAGCCTGATTTATTCACTCCTCCATACTTTACTATCCTAGCAAATCCCTTCTGGTTCAGATACATTCATACATCTTCTTGTAATTTCCTTTCTACTGCTCGGAAAACAAACTGCTCTTCTACTCAAAATTTCCTCCAATACATTCAACTATCTTCTTCTTTATCTTCCTCTCTCCTTTCCAGGACATCGATGTTCGTATCACCTTCCAATTTGGTATTTTCTTTTCTCTTCATATGAACAAAAGAGTATTATACACCTCTTTCATTTAGGTCATTTCCTTCATTACATGTATTAATCAATCATTACTAACTCCAACTCTCCTTTATACACCACTCAAATTCCTCACATAATCTACTATAATAACACTTGTTTCAATTATATACCTCTCTAGGTAAACTCAAAATTTGCTACCATAAAATAACATGACTCCTCCTGCCATGTCTTGAAGACTGCAATATTTCATATCTCTCCTGCTACAGGATAGATAAACATTTATTTGTCGTTTGAATTGCATTTATTTTGAATGAGAACCTTCAAGGAATTAATGCAGGGAAAGGCTTGGAATATAAAACTTAAGAAAAATCCGTTAAATAATTTCTAATCATACTTGAGAACGGAAGACTTGCGGAACATATGTCTGCAGAGTTTGAAGATATGAGGCTTTCATTAAAATTGTAAAAGGAAGTGTAGGAATAAGGCCATAATTACCATTTTACGGTAACACCCCATTTAGAGTTTCTGAGCGGTATGGGACCTTGCAGACCAGCTTTTCATTCCTGAATGAGAAATGGTACAGCGAAATACCGTAGGATTCGTTTAGAATTGTTAAATTGTTGCCAGAATGTCTCTTTACATATGAAGAAAGATGAAAAATTTGATTAAATTTACTCAATAATTCAGTGATACTTAAAGGATGCTTGTGATATTATGCGTCAATTCCGCTTCATAGCTCTGGTACTCCAGAAAAAAGCGAAAACAGATTCGTACAGGGGTGGGGAACCTTTGGCACGCGTGCAAAACGAGGCCGATGAGTTGTTTCTGGCGCGCGAAACAAGTCCTTGCCAAATTTAATTTTAATATCCATGGTAATAACATGTGATAATTTTTCGTTCAGCCACTTTTACATGGTTTACATAATCACTTGCAACTCAAATATCAATATATTAAATAATATGTTCGAAAAGCATTTTGATTGACCGGTGGAAAAAATTTTTCAGACATGGCCGATTTCGGACGCATTCTCAAAAAGGTTGCCTACCAGTGGAGTAGTAAATTACAAATGTATCTTAACCGCTAACGATATACATAGTACACAGTGTAGATTTAATGGGATGAACGGTGCATAAACACTATCATAGGTCAAAAGTGAATCTTATTTCGCTGAGAGAATCGATAAGTTCACCGAAATGAAACATAGAAAGCCTTACCTCCTCTTTTTTTACCGATCTCCGACGTACTTTTAAGAGTCACCGCTAAGTAGACAGAGATATCCTAAAATGGAGATTTTTTTCCGGCCTGCTCAATTTTCTTTTCGCCTCTTGAACTGATTTCCCCAAAGGTAATATCATTCCCCGTTCCCACTTCCAAAAGAATATTTTTGTTACTTTTCGGTCAACAAACAAGTTCTGTGAATTTGAATGTGTGTGAGCTCAATTACCCTATGAATGTAGTTATTTCCACCTTTACTGCAATGAAAAGCGGTAAAGATGGAAATACATTCATAGGCTAATCGAACTTAAATTGCGTTTTTACTTATAGCATAGGTTTAAGAAAAAACTTGGTAGTCTCGCACTAATGAAGTTGTATTATTTATTATTATCCTCAGTGCGTGTGCAACTGTGATTTTTTCTGGGGAATTTCCCAGTCCTGGTACTTGGTTATAGATTGATTACTTTAGACTTAGTGCTCATGCACTGCTGTTAGTGAAGGGACTCAACGACGTTGATTGACATTATCTATTTTGAGCTAGGTATTTGCCGTAGACACACAAGAGGAAGGCCTGTTTCAGTCAATTCGGTGAATGTGGATCTGCAGACGAAACCTTTTCTACTCAATGACTCAGGCTTAAAACTCATTATGCCACATTCAGTTTATAATCCTTGTTGTTGTTTTTATAACGAGTTAGTTACTAACTGGTGGCGTGACCGGAAGTGATCTCGTAGGATCTCGCCTGTAGGTGAGGTTGAAGGTTGTTTACTTTCTTTCGAGTGGAAAGTCGTCTGCCCTAGTCACACGCTCTCTTCCTCGCTCTGTGTTCTGTTTTTGTTACTAATGGATTGCGTTGAGTGTGCCAAAGATCGGCGGTTGCGTCCCATGCAGGGTTTGTAACGGCAACCTTAAATGCGTAGGAGTGTCTGAGATCACCTGGAAGGCGAAGTTGGCAAAGAAAAGGGAGAAGTGTATTTGCTGCAGACGTAATGAAGAAGAAGATCAAGATCAAAGATAGCGTCATCAAGAAATCACCACGCAAGACACAAATCTCAGCGAAATACAGAACATCGAGAGTTCGATAATGTTCCTGAGCTCTCCATATTAATGAATAGGATTTTAATATAAACTTTGTTAAGAACTCAGAACTTGTAATTGAGTTGAGAACTGTGACTTCCGGTTTACAGAAAGAAATAGAAAGTAAAGATACAATTATTGATGACCTGGTTCTAAAAGTCAATAGGTTAGAAAAAATCATTTTCCTTGGGAATGGAAGAAGTAGGAATCGTCAATGAAATATGCTGAAATGAAAGACAGAAAGAGGATGTATGATTATTTTTTTATTTATTAAAATTATCGCAATTTGGCCATTTGGCCAGGTGACAACGCTTAGGGAAAGCAATGGAAATTGAGGATGTTAAGAAAATTACGTTAAAGACAAATGTACTTTCAAATTTGAAAACTAGGCCAAACAAGTAAAAGTAGTTGCCAGATTTGAAAATAAAGCCACGAAAATATATTTTTTGGAAAAAGAGATTCTAACGCAAAATTAAATCAGTTGTATAGAACTAATGTCTACATCAAAGAGTGCCTCAGACCTTCCTATAAAATCTCACTATAGAAATGCAATCAAAAGCTAGAGAACTAGCATACATATTTGAATGGGTAAAAGACGGAGTTATTATGCTGAAAAAAGATTTCATAATCAAAAGGATTCATAGGAAAGAAGATTTCTACAAATTAGGGTTATCTGTTTTCCCGTATCACTGGCATTACTGTTTAAAGCAATTAAAAATCGAATGCATAACTTTGAATTGATAACAACTAAAAGAAACTCATAGTAAAACTTTTGATACCATTTTATTAGCTGCAACTCCTTTAAATTTATCAGACCTCCACATATTTCATTTAAATATTAGATCCATTAACGAAGATTTTGATGAGATGAAACTATGTTAATACAATTTATCAAATTACATAAATATACTATCATTTACTGAAGTTAATTTAAATGAGAGTGATTAATTTAATAAATGAGGAAATTGTTACAGCATAGATTGGTACAAAGCTTTCAAAAGGTTAAGAAAAAAATAGGTGATGGTATGATAATGTATGCTAGAAATCAAATAGAGTTTAAAAAAGTAACCATTACTTCTCTCTCATTTGAAGTCCTTTTAAGTCAAACTAGAATTAATGGTGCTAATTACTCAAATTTGACTTGTTTTGAACCACCAAATTCAAGCAAGAATATTTCCATAGATGAACTTGAAACAACATTAAATAAAATTGATTCAAAAATGTTATAATTATTGGAGACATTGATATTAACTTAATCAGTAAATTGCTTTAATCAGTTCAGAGATATAAAAATCTTCTTGCGTCAAATGGGTATAGTAAAATGTTTAAAAACTACAAAAAAGGGGAAATTATAAATCATTAATTAGTCAAATCTTGCCTGGATTATAATTTTGTTAGGTCTAATGATACTTATTCTGAGGGTTTTATAATTAAAATTAAAATATCTGACATGAAAATTACGTGATAGGTCTCAATATCTCAGCCAGTATATATAACTCCAAACCAAGTACTAAACCTGATAATGCCAATGACTTTATAACTGAAACTGTGCGAAATGAAAATTACAGTGGTACAGTTTTGATGAGATAATATAATCTATATCACTATATAGTAACTCAAAGAAAATCGAAAAGGGGAATAAGTAAAAATGGATAGCAGAAGTTATCATAAAGTTAATGACGGAGAGAGATGATGCTTTAAGAAAGGCAAGTAACTGTCCAAAAATTGCAAGAGAAGGGAAAGGGTATGCAAATATAAGAAATGGAGTAACGAAAAAATAAGAAAAACCAAGAGTAATCATTTCAAGAATCTTATTGAAAAAATAAAATATAGTAGGCTATGTGGGAAGAAATAAATAAGTTAACAGAAAGGGGGCGAAGTGAAACCAAAGATGATGATGCTATCAAAAATCTAGATAATGAAGGAAATGGTTTAGAAGTACGTAAAACATTTAGTAGAACATTAATATGTATTTAAGTGTTACTTATTTGTGGGGAACCACTAATACGGAAAGAAAATGTAACACAATACAACAGCATAGTAATACCAAAAGTTTCAATTGTGAACATAAAAATAATAATTAAGGATTATGCATTAAGGCAATAGGTTATGATCTCATAGGAAGACGTGACATGAAGAAATATAATGAATTGCAGAAATCAATTACCTAACTCGTAAATTGTAGCCTATAAATAGGTAAGTTTCGGGAAGGCTTGAAAAAAGTCCTCATCAAACCAATACCAAAAAACCATTCACTAAAAGACTACCAGAACTACAGGCCAATATCCATTCTACCAGTGGTTGACAAAGTAATGAAGAAATATATATTGACGAAGTATTGGAGCAACTGCGAGAGCTAGGAAACCTCCAGTTGAGTCCATAGCATGAGAAACACTTGCCTCACATGGTTTAAAGGTAACTCCGTCGATACACATGAACGTGGATAGGAGGGAATGTACGTATTCCCAGCAGAAAGTTGGTAGCTCCGACATTTAACTTTTCAGCGCTACCGAGGAAATGTTCTCGGAGAAAAGAATACTAACGAAAGGAAAATAGTGACATAAATCAGCTTTTGCGCGAGGAGCGAGGGAGATGAGTTGGGGCAATGTATGTGCAAATTGGTAAGGAGAATGGTGACGGTAACGGAAGAAGTTGGCGGGATAAAGGATTGGCGGATCGGGAGGAAGGATGTAAAGTATATAAATTAAGATAGAAGGGAAAAGAATAGAGAGATGTGATACAAGGAGAATAAAAGCAGCGAAGAAGGGAATAGCGTTTGGACACGATCCAATTTCTCTGGCACGTTGTCGGGAAAGCATTATTCGTAATATACGTGGTAGTTGGAGTTTTCCTTTCGTTCCATGGGGCTTTCATTTCTTCGGCGTACGGATCCTTGGTTTCAAAGGAGTCATGCGTAGCAATCGGGAGTGCGAAAATTACGGATTGTTGGAGGAGCGCGGAAGAGTGTGGGATTGTTTTGGGTTTGTTTTGTTTCTTCGTGTGCCGAGTGCGGCCATTTTCCACCCGCGCGTTTTTAAAGAGAACGAAGCTCTCTCTTTTCTGATCGAACTATTTTCGTGCGAATTTTTGCTAAATTCGCACGAAATGGTGGGAAACTAAATTCGGAACTTATTAGTATACGAATAGTTCGTTGCGGCGGTAGATCGAGAATGAAATTCGTGAAGGAAGTCTTAATAATGCCAAGTTCAAAATGTTGATGAATGGTACATATTTCATATATTTTGGTACATCATAAAGAAGATATCTTTCATTTACTTTCGTCACACCTTCGTTCAAGGATATAATAATATGAGAGGGCTGAGCTGTGAGTGATAATTTTGCTCACTTCTTCTTGAATGTTATAAAAAATGTTTACCGCTCATCGTATTCTGGTACCGTGAGAAAAATGTGAAAAAAATTACCTCATATTTCCTTTGTCTCACCCAAAGATTTATATTTAATGGATGAGGGAATGACGGTTATACAATCTTTCGGGCTGAATACTTTACGTATCTTAGTTTCAAAATTGTGCAAATGACATTTTCTGTCTAGGCACCAATAAAACTAATTCTATCAGTTCTATTTAATTTCAAAACTAGACAAATGTTTTCTTTTCCAATATTTCCTATTGTAAGCTGGACCAATAATTATAGGATACTTATTACTCATTTCAAAGAGATGGAATAGTAAATTCACAATGATTTTACACTATATTTGCTAGAAAGAAAATAAAGGTTTTCCTAAATATGTTGCAGTTATTCCAGTGTTTCACGTTGTGCTTTTTTATAAAACCTTCACAATTTTTTAACTGACAGCTTTTCTCGCCCTCTCATTCTGATTTGAAGAAAGAAGCAGTCTAGAACTCCATTTCGGACAGTTTAAAGATTTACTCACGTTTATTATTTTAGCATGTTAGCAACAACTAGCATTAACAACTTTTCTACCTATATTTTGGGATCGTTGAGTATCTCGATTTATCTCACTATTTCGAGAAAATCGTTATTAGAAAACATGCATCTTAGTTGAAAACAAAGTTTGTACTTTTTTAGATTACCATAATTTCCTTTTTCTGTCTCTCTTACTCATGTAACCCATTTTTCTTTCATATTCATTCATTTTTTCCTTTAAGTTCCTGCGAAAGATTATGTACTATGATTCAGAATAGGAAGCAAAAAACAATTTTGAATGTGCAAAAATGTAATACAAGGCCGTTACTGTGTAATGTTATGCAATGTGTACAGTAATATGATGTGTAACATCCCAAACGTTGAAAACATACAGAGAAATGCTTTGTATTGCAATTGAAACCCCTGCTGGTAACCTTTTTTAGGAGGTAGACTCTCCCAAATAGTCCACCACGTAAGTGGAGTAAGCTACCGTACATACTTTACCTTGTGTATGAACCTCATTTACCTTTCCCAGGGGATCTTTGTACGCTGAGATATTTATGTAAAGTGTCTTCGTTTTGTATATTAGGTTGAGTACTACGTAGAGTACTACTAGCTCAAACAATTTTCTCTTCCCGTACTTTTTTTATACTTCAGGTTCGTTTCTTATATTTTATTCGCAACAAGCGATGAAGTCGCATTCATTGACATTTTTTCATCATTACATTCCTTACCATGGATTAGTTATTGTGCAAGCTTATGGTCCTCTTTCTTTTTTAATGTCACACATTAACAATATGTTGTCGTAAATTTCCTTGAAAGACTTAATTGCACCGAAGGTTGCGTATTTTAAGATATTTTTACCTTATACTCTCTATCGCTGAGAGTATTTTCCGATTTATTTATCAACGAATCATCGATCATTACCATCAAATCCTTTCCTTATTTCTCTTTAACTTTTTACATGTTTGGAGATATTTTTTATTTTAGTCATTTTATTCTCTTTGTGTATGTTAGTGATAGTTAGTTCATACTCTTTAAATCCGGAGTGAAATTTCGGATAATAAGAACAGGTTTGTAGAGTGTTACATCAGCAATTTGTAGAGATTCAGCGATATGGTTGATCTTTCGGTGGCATCATCAAAAATAGCGGAGGAAATAAAAATGCCATGTCTACGTTCTTTGTAAAAGCGAAGTGTGCTGAGTACATACTGAAATTTGAACAGCGTTCGATAGACGTGCTTTAATTGCAGCCTTGAGGAATCCACGACAGCAGCTTTTGACGATCATCGTGTCGCGCTATGTTTTTTACAACGACATCTCCCGAACTTTCATGAGTTCAGCCCATACAGATTTGGAACCAGCAAAATAAAAGACCAAAGTTTTCACCTCTAGAAAAAAATTTATTCAAGTTGAGTGGTGACCTTTTCTATGGAATGATGAATTGATTCGTGAGAACTGTGTGCTCAAGATGTGAATCCTACAAAAGAATTACGTCTGAAAATAAATTCCTTGTAATCCTTGAATTTTTTGTTGTGCTAAAATATTCGTGCTACTTATTTAAGCAATATTATTGTCTTACTCAAGCCTCTTTCAGATTTGCAATACGCCAAACTTGCAAAGGAGTGTATATAGCGTGCCAATTTGTCCTTGTTTACGTCAATAATGTTGAAAGAAGTTCCCTCAAATTTTTTTTGCGAATTGATATTATCAAGATGATTGTACTTGCAATTAATTAATTTTTCTATCTCCCAATTCATACGGCTCTTAAAGATTAATCTCTATATATTTCGCTTTCAAAATTCTTCATTTCGTCCGTTAAAAAATATGGAAAGCGTGAATATGGATCCAAAATTCGTAAATCGGATAAATTGGAATGGCTTCGTGCCCGGAAGAAGGTAAATCAGAGGCAAAGGAGGCAAACCTTTTGATTCCTTCCGATGATTCTCAAGCAGATCGCAACGCATCAGCTGACTTTAGTAGAAAGATCCGAAGATCGAAGGCCGATGGCAATCTCGAACATAATATCTCTAAGCAAATGAAGAGAGCATCTAATCTTGGCTTGTGCAACAAATGAACTGATAGACAAAAGTGCCAATTTTATTGAGAAACATTATCATATCTTTTAAAATTGATTGACTAATATTTAAGGTTTACAAGATGAGTTGTAGAGAATAATAATAAAAATAATAATAATATTTATTTTTAAAAATTTATATCCACATACAGCATTAACACCCCGTCAGACTAACAGTCTATCGACAGGACGCAAATATAGAATTATACATATCAGAAAATGAAATTACAAATTGATGCAGCTCAAGGCTCGCATACAAGAGATAACAAACAAATGTGTTGAAAGTACAATAGGAAAAAATAAGACCAAATTAAACGAAAAATTACAACGAAGATAAAATGACATCAATAACATAAGAGTGCAGTCGAAATACACTTCAGAAGATAGTGAAAAATACAATAGAAACATTATCTTATGGACATATGGAATTGTTTTACGAATTAACAATTTATAATTATAGCCATTTCCAGAGTTACTGATGGAGTCGAATGTACATTTGTAAGTACTCCATAGATTAGGTACAAGATACTCCAGTCTACGCTTTCCATACAAATTATAGAATTTAGAAACATCAAAACGAACAGTACGCGTATTATAACAAATGTTTGGCAGAATACGATAACAGGAGTTTTGGTCAAATTTGTTTAGTAAACATTGGTGAAAAATGCATTCCGGGGGCATAATATTTAAGGATTTAAACAATTTAGAGTCGAAGATGTCTTGGGTACTTTCGTTAGAATTGACCATAAGTTTAAGCACTCTAATTTGAATTTTCTTCACTCTTTCAATTAGATAAGAGGAAGCACCACCCCAATAATAATAGTATTTATATTATGACATATTATGTATACGATAAGTCGTTATAAAGGCAGTACAATTACACTATAAGAAGCAATTACAAATATCTATTAAATTTAATAACCATTACAATGTTTCATAACAATTATATATTGCTTAGCTATTACAGATATATATTACAGTTTATCACAATTACAAAAAATTATAGTTAAGGTAAGTCTATGTAATGGGGTCCTCAAGTTGCCTCTTGTTAAATGATCATGTTGGTCCTCCAGTTTTTTGTCCAAATTCTGATGAATGTAGACAGAACATTCATAAATATATGCCGAGGACAAAGTTAATATTCCCTACTCTTTGAATAATGGTTTGCAAGAGTCTTTCCTGCGAACTATGGGCATTGTTCTAATCACCCTCTTTTGCATTATGAAAATAATTTTCCAATGGGGGAAGTTTCCCCATATCGTGATACCTTAAGTTATTGTTGAATGAAAGGTTGCAAAGTTACTAGGTACTTTTAGAACATTTGGTGTGACAACCAAAGTCAGTTTACTGATTAAATAGGTAAGTCTAACCTACTTAGTTTTGATAACTGATATGATCCCCCCAGTTAAGACGTTCGTCCAAAATAAATATCCAGGTATTTGATAGGTTTTTAATTAAATATGTCATTTACTAAACATCTCTATAATTGCTAATAAAATAATAATGAACCGAATACAGACGCATCCTACGAGTTAGGATTTTAGGATTTTTAATTGAAGAATGTCTTAAACTAAAGCTAGCAAGCCCAATGGAATCCCACAATAATCTCTCCGTTTATGGTATTGGCTTGTATACTGATAATCACCCCCTTTCATTATTGTTTTAGATTCTTACATTTAAATTAGTCGCTCAATCGATAATCGCGGGAAATGCACTGATGCTTATCGGTATAAAATGATGATTCAGATATCGCCGTGCCCAATTAGGTGGTGTTTGCAATTGTGGGTTTCGAATTTAAATAAGTGAAGATATAACAAATTAATTTACCGTATGTAGCCAAGTAATGTTCGATCTCAGTTAAAACTCAAAATTCTCATTTGCGGCCAGAAAATCTAGAATTGTTTCTCAATTCCAATAATAGTCGACAGCAGATATTAATGTGCGTCTTGACATGTGTGCATCCAAGAATAGCATATCATTATCATTAAATTTACAATTTTATCTACACTTTCTGGCATCCAAAGCTTAAACACAATTTTCTGTAAACAAATTCAAAGAAAGCAGGAAGAACTAAAGAAAAGTTTTAGTAACAAACTTGCAAAGAATTGCCACACATATTTGTTATTATTCGCGACTTTACCTTTGCAACAGCACATCTTCTTCGGTCTTAATTCACGTATTTGCTCTTGCCTTATTATTTTCTCCTATTATGCACATTGTTGAAAATAGTTAACATTTAGACCCAGATTAGATATGAATTACGTTCTTGGATAAAGTGGTATCCACATAAAAGTCAGTCACATAAATTCAATCATAGGAGATGGATTAAAATGCTCGACTATAATTTGGGTATATACAATATATCATAGTACTTATTATTTCCACTCTATACACTGTTTGCTTTAAATTTTGTAAACGTAATAATAAAGGGGTGTAAATTATTACCCTGCATACTCTACAGAGTTTACATTTACTTTATCAGTAAACGTTTACATACCTCCCCCCTCATCTCCCTCCCAAAAAGGGTTTTCTCCGGAATTCTAACCACCCCACACCTTCCTCTTCCGCTCTTCTCTGTTATATGTAATGTGCACCCCTACTTCCTGTACCTGACGATGCTACTCCTTAATTAAAACCGGTTGCAACTAATAAAACGTGTGGAAAAAGTACTCAATTTTTTTATCTTCTATGATAGGTATAGTTTTACACGAAGTAACGCCTGTGCATATTGATTTCTTGCATACTCGAGTTCCAAATAATATGCCGATTACCTGCACTCTATCAATTTCTATTTTCAATCTATGAAACAGCACATAAATGAAACTAAAATTCAATATATCTACGACTCGTAAGGTTCTATACAGTTACATATCATTAATATTATATTTAAGTGAAAACCTCGTCTATAATGCGTCCGAATTCACAAATTTCTCTCCCTAGTTTTTTGTATTGTATGATATGGGCGCAGAAAAGGAAGAATTGGTTCGCAAAATATTGATCAAATGTATTCCAATCAAAATCGATTCTGTGGGTCTTAACCTGGTGGTATTTCATGACAACAGAAGCAAGATAAATAATACTTTAGTTTATTTATACAAAACATCAGAAGAATACTAGTTACACGAGCTGGGTTTGGATTAAAATGATGCCATGCATCGAACCCCCGGGTCGTGTGACTTGTGTTTTTTGATAAATAAGTTATTATTTGTCAGCTTGCTTCTGTTGTATTCCAATCCTTCAATTTAAATTATCTCAATATACTAATGTAACGGAATTTGATTTTCGCGTAATACGCCTTCATGGAAAGTCAAATTATACTCCGTGTATTGTACACATGCTAATGATATTTTGCATTTAAGACCTAGCGAAAATTCGGAGTATAATATTGGCTACACATAATTTTGATGACAGCCAAAATATTCCTTCCATATCTTAACCTTCTTTTCTGCAGCCTCCATTTTTCAACCCTTAAGAGCGTTCAGACGGTGGGAGTTTAGGCCATTACCACAACTCATTTAGGTAAATTTAAGGGAACACTTTGAAACTTTTCGAAATCAGAGAAAGTATTCCTCAAAGTGCACGAAAATGTTCTTCTTCTTGTGTCTCCAGAGGCGAAGAACTCCTGAATTTTGGGATAAGGTTATCAGATAATAATTGGCCAAGATAATTGCAGTTATTAACGAGAGGAGTTATTAATAACACAACAGAAGAGTAGAAGGCGAAACTTGATCTTTGAAAACGAGTCACTTATATCATAAACTAGGGATACAGAATAATCACAGTCCACCTCTTAATCATTTTATGACCTTCAAAGGTTTTTCGTTGCACTCGGAAAGTAATATACAGCCCAGTGACGTCATCGAGAGGTTTAATGGAAACCAAACAAGAGGTGGCCGCGGTGGCGGAGTTATTAGAGTGCTAACGATCTGACGATCCCGGGTTCGTGTCCTGGCTATTCGGATGTTTTCCGGGTAGGGAATGGTTGCTTGTGTTCCTCACTTAAAAAGAGTAAGAGTGGTCTCTTAAAGCCAGATTTCGTCTAATAAAGTTTTTCATTATTAATATATCGAAGCGCCCCTCTTCAAGTTAATGGAAAATTGACAGTCTGAATGGATCTGGGTAGAGTGGTAAGACAAGGCTGCTGCCTCTCGCTAGCTTTATTTAAATCTACATAAAGGCATGAAGAATGAAAAAGAGATAAGTATTGGAGGACAGGAGATAAAATGCAACAGATTCGCTGACGATATGGTGATCCTAGCCGATGACAACCAGACACTTCAAGGATCGATAAATGTTTAGAAGAATAAATAACAGAATATGAAATGAAAATAAATGTTGGGAAAAAGAAAGTTATGAGAGTGAATGACCGAGGAAATGTGAATGTTGCGACAAATGAGGAAAGAATAGAGCAGATTAGAAGGTATAGATATCTTGGGAGTATGTTGACGGAAAATTGGAAGAGTAGAAAAGAGATTAATGCAAGAATAGCTATGGAAAAAGAAGCTTTTATTAAGAAGAGAAATGTGTTATGCAGCAGTGTGGATCTAGAAACGAGGAAGATGAATATTTTATGTGTGATGACTTATGGCTGTGAAACATGGACCTTAGGAAGAAGAGAGGAGGACTTTGAGTTGTGAGTGTGAAGGAGAGAATAAAATGGATGGAGAGAGTAAAGAATGAGGAGGTGCTAGGGAAGGGAACAACACTACTAAGCATAATATAGCNCTTTCATGGTGAGGTCTGTGAAGATTTCTCTATCCCAGTATAATTTGAAACTCTTATTTTCTTATATATTAATTGGTTTGTATTTGTAGTATTGCGTATTGTCAGCAATCAGATTTTTAGTAACTGCAAGCCATTCATGGATTATTTTGGCCACATTTTTGTGCCAGGCAGTGTAGTCGTCGCTGGCAAGTGCAGTGCATCCTCCGATTATGTGGTCAATTGATTCAGCTTTTGCTGCACATCTTCTGCATTTATCTGTCGGTATATTCTCTTTTGGGGCTTTTTGTAATTTCTGGTGTTTATTAATTGGTCCTGGATTGCTATCATGAATGCCTCTGTTTCAGGAAACAGCTCGCCTTTTGATAGCCATCTATAAGTGAGTCCACAGTTTCGTTTCCTAATATGCTGCAGCGTTTTCCATTGAGTTCTGTTTTCCCCCAGTGTCCCATTTTTTCTTCATCTGATATTATTCAAATTTCATAGTCAACATCTTTGTTACTCAGGTTTAATGGGGTGTAGTTCTGATCCGCATCTATTATTGTTTGAAGAAGTTGATTTGAGTTTTTACTATAGAAATATTTTCGCATGTTTTTATTTGTGTATATTGAATATTTTCTATATCCAGAAAACCCAGACGACTTTTACTTCTTGGAAGTGTTATACGCTCTACTGATGAATTTAGGTGATTATTATTATTATTATCATTGCGGTAGATAATTAGTCAATTGTATTAACTGGTGTCTTACAAAGAAGAAAAATATATGCTTTGCTACACCTATACCTGGACCCAACTTACACGCCCTGCAAGGATCAGGGTAACCGCCTTCATTAAATATAGATCCTTTGCCTTTCTTACAGAATAATGTATTTTCGGTTAATAAGGTCGAATAAGGTGCACAAATAAACGATAAGCTTAGGAGATATTATGCTAATGTAGCTTAGACCTATTTATTTAGCCTCTATTAAAGGGGCAGAAAGAGCCCTATAAAACCTTTTAGGACGTTTTACATAACGTAACCTCGTAACCGAACGTGAGTTCAGCATTACTTTATGCTATAAATGTCTTAAAAATCAGTGCATTCGGCCGTCTATGCCTAACAGTACTAACTTTTATAGTCCTGAATGTAGGATATTACCGTCTAAACTGCTCGCTAGTCATTTTCTTTTTGTTGAACGCAGTCAGTTTTTCTTTCTCCAATTGGATAAATGGAGTGAGACCGATTGCAATGACTGGGCAACGAATGAATAAAAACAAAAAGAAAGGCTGCGTGATCAGTATGAAAGGGGTGCTTTGCGTTGGTTTAGACATATGGAAAGGATAGATGGAAGCAGAATGACAAAGAGGGAATGTGAATGACACTAAAAGGCCAAGAAAAGCTGGTCGAATATGGTGAAAAAGATGTTGAAGAGAAGAAAATTATGTAGCTTAAAGAATAGAAGGAAATATATGACAAGATGGATGAGTGTTTCTGAAGCAAAACTGTACGCAAGGTTAGAAAATTATGAAATAGAAATGTGAAGAAAGAAGGGAAATTACTCCAAAGGAAAAGAGTGTGAGTGATATTTATAATAAACTTCATTATTATTCATGATAACTTTTAATTATATATGTTAATAATATATTTTTTGTTTTTTTCTGTCAGCTTGAAAAAATTACCTCTCATCTACTTCTGTCTCTGTCTTGTTAATGGCTGTTTTAATATAAAAGAAATTACGCTCTGGTCGATGCTAAAAATAGCAGTCACTTCTCGCTTAATAAAATACAATGTTTTAGTCATAGGATCACTGTGGTACATTTACGTTGTCTTTTTCCAATTACATAGCATTTTGACATAGGTAAAGATGGACCTTATGCTTTACTCATCATTTTGCCTAGTATATCTCATCCTTCTCTTTCTAACAAAGCAGGACAAGAACCAAACAACCTCTCCACTGAATGACGAGCACTTGAGAAACTTAAGGTTCGTCAGGAGAATAGTCGGTAGGAGCGAAGATAATGTCCCGGAGCGATGTAGGTTTGCGTTGGTTATGCCTCACCCTGAGTGTATGTGTGTGTGTGTATAGTTCTTGACGATTCTTAATTCTCTATATATATATATATATATTTATTTATTTATTTTTATTTATGTATGTCTGTAATTTGTGTGTGTGTGTGGTGTCTGGGAACTTTCTGAAAAGGGTTCAGGACGCAGGATCGGAATCTCTAGAAGATTTAAGGAAAGGCTTAACTTACTTAATAAGTTGAGAGGAATTACGTTCTTAGAAGATATAGCTGATATTATGCACCCTTTCTGTTAAATATGCCGTTCTAGAACTAGTCGCTTCAAAAGCCTTTCGCGAACGATACGCGGAGATAATCGATTAAGGAAGTAGAGTCATGGTGCGTACACCAACTGCCACACGCCGTAAGATGGCTTGCAGAGTACACGTATGAAGATGTAGATGTAGAAGACACGCTGAAATTACCAGCCGTTCTTGGATTGTATAAAAGGCACTTCTGACATAATTTCTCCATTCGCCATTAAAACGCTATAAAAACACAAGATTGTACCTAAACTGTATGTGTATATAACTAATGTGTATAAGTTGTTCTTTTTCCTCTTTCATCAAAAATTCCTTAAAGTTTGATTAACCCGATACTTTAAAAAGACACCAAATAATTTTCACT
Source organism: Ladona fulva (assembly GCA_000376725.2). Lineage (NCBI taxonomy): Eukaryota > Metazoa > Arthropoda > Insecta > Odonata > Libellulidae > Ladona > Ladona fulva. The sequence goes on along the minus strand of KZ308911.1, from coordinate 330,027 downwards.
AGCCCAGCCAACGGCGAGCTCGTATCAAATTGCAGCTCCAGGAAACGTTGACCTAATTGGATATCCAGCTATGATGCTTTACTCTCTGGATTTACGAATTGGATTCTTTCCCTCAATTTGATTATCTTTAAATCCGGGAAAAGGCCTGGGCTCTAAGGTAAAGAGATATCGAACATTGGCGCGCTGTGTGGCGTAGAGGGATGAGACTTCCTTCACGCTTTGTGGCCTCTATTGGGCGAAGGGCTGTGAGTTGAGTGGAAGTACGCTTTCTGAGAGGCAGTTGTTTTGGGTGGCGGCATTTGTAAAGCTCCGGATGAGGGAAAACTTGTCGGAGAAAGAGGTTGGAATGGGGAGAGCCGTTTCCTAATTCCGTAAACGGGGAGCGGCGCAGGGGTGCTAAGGGCGTTGCGATGATGTGGTATAAATTGCGAAGGGGTGATATGGTACGTTGGCTTCGGCATGGAGGATTTTGGGAATAAAAGAGAAATGTGTTAGGAAATTGAAAATGGAGTTAACTGCATCGCTGGAGAAGGAAGGTAAGAGAGTTAAAAGGGAGAATTCCTGGGCAGGGAAGCGGTAAATAGGGCATGGGAAAAGGAAGATGGGAAAATGAGTTTAGAAAATGGGATGCAAGTCCGTTACTAGTAATCAAATGATTGAAGCCGCTACGGTTGTGTGGGGCGTATTGTGCATTTCCCTTGACCTCTGTCTGTGATTACCTTAAGCGGAAATGTATCCTATAACCTGGATATGAGAGGAAATATGTATGCAGTAATTAAAAATTATATAATTACCTGAATGTTCAATATACTGAGACGGGCGGTACATACATTCAGTATCTTAACAACTTCATACTATCTTCACGAATAAAAACACAAGTTCTATTGATGGGCTTGCTCTGACTGCTAAAATAGAAACGCAAAACTTAGCGCAGGACTTCATATATCTTCCTATAAAATCTTGTAATCTTCTGAAAAGTGACATCGTTAATTAGATATTAAGGATCCGATGCATTTTGATCAACTAATTTCCTACCTATGTACAACAACTTAATATTCGACCGTATTTTACAAAATGCCTCATTATTTAGATAAAACATAAGATATACATAATCTAGTCGACGATTAGATGAAACTTTAACCGACGTCGATTCTTTAATTGTATTCTTTGTTCTAATTCAAGAATGTGCTCTTTCGCCATTATTTTATTTGCTACAGTATTGCTGCACGAGTTATTGAGGATGACATGATTAATATACGAAAATATCTCTCACGTAAAAAAGATCTCAAATTTTATAATTTCTAATCCTCTCCTATTATATCAGTAAGAAATCTTCCAGAAGCTCATTCAAGGGTCAAAAAATAATTTTTGACCCCTTCTCAAGTCTATAGTCTTCTGCTAAATAACTTTCACGGATCAAAAGCTCTAAAGGTATCACGTTATTTTTTATGGGCGTCTATTTAGCCTCTTTTCTAGTAACCAGACAGTGAAATTGAAAGAGCACTGCATTATCTAAGAGAGAATAAAGGAAGCGATTTTGACGAGACTCCAGAAGTAGTATTATCGTTAAAAGTGCTTCGACAGCTAAGGTCATTTCGCACGTGAGCCCCCACCGCGAATCGAACCCAGGACCACCAAAGTCGAACACGTTGCCCACTTGGCTATCTTGGAACCCAACTCCAGTTGAGTTCCTTAAAAAAATGGGGAAAAGGGTAAGATATATTTTTATTCATTTCTTTAGATTTTCGCAGAAAATTAATGATGAAGGAATGTGGCAAGAGAATTTTACTAATAAGATCCTGAGCCCAATACAGAAATAAAAGATAATGCTATAAAGTGTTGGGATTATCGTACAATCGGTTAAATATTTCTGGTGCAAATTTTGTTCTTAGTTGAGGCAGCACGAGTTAGAATAGCTGATGTGGAATCAAAAAGGGCAGAGTTACGGAGAGGGGCAACACAAAGCTGATCATTATTACCATCGCTTTTATGCATAATAAGTAATAATCGATAAGTTAAATATAAATAATAATATTCCCTGGTAAAATCTATTAGTACGAATATGCTGATTTTTTATGATGAATGAACTTTTTACACAACAATAATAGTAACGCACCGATAAGTTTACCATGAATAATATTCTTCCGCCGACGAATTGACTCGGCAAAGAATAGTCTTCCGACGAGTTACGACGAAGAGTCTTTCGAACAAATGTCTCAGCGACGAAAATTCTAGCGACGGGTGGTCACATCGACCGCCTGTCCTTCGATCGACTGCCCCTGAACCCGTCAGGCATACTATTACGTCCGGATATACTCTTCGTTTCTATATCATGTATTCGCTTGATGCTCTATAACGATCATATGGGCATACGAAGGAAGATCAATTATTTTTTATGGTAGTATTTTTTGTTACCTATAATGTCTATATTCAATATATTTAAGTTTAGAATTTTATATTTAGGTTAGAAATACAATTATATATTTAGGTTAGAACATTTTAGAAGAGTAACGCATCAATTTTCTGAAAGTTAGCTCTTCGATGCATCTGCCGAGTTAGAAATTGAAAGATAACCTAAATTACGGGTACATTCTGGTCATTTGGATTTAAAAATTATAAAGGATATTTACTTTGAATTTGATAGATTAACTTCTCTACGCCGTCAGGCGTACTATTATGTCCGGCGTTACTCTTCGTTTCTATATCATATAGAAGCCTAATATTTGCTTGATGCTCTATAACAAGCATACAGTCTCGTTAAGGTAGAGTAATTCGTTTTACTTATACTCGCTCAGTATTTGTTTGTTACCTATAATGAACACATTTAATATATTTAAGTTTTAAAAATTTATCCGACTTTCTTCAATGCATGACGATAGTTCATATAATTAATAGCTATTTCTAACTCAATGCTTTAGATTATGTATACTATTGTGCCTAATGTCTTAACTAGGAACTAAAATCTTCCATAAGACGACCATAAACCTCTTTAGTTCTTGCTCGATGAGACACTTGGTTCACATCTTCCGAGAGAGGCTTCTTCCGCTGAGACATTTACATTAGTAAACATACATGAAATGCTTTCGCTCTGTATATCCAAAGATCACTAGAAAGATTTATGATGCTATTCTTGAAAACGGTGCTTCATTTAAGATTAATCATTTAGGCAAACCGTCCGCTCGTTAAATGTGAAAACCATTGAATACCGATCTCTCACGCTTGGTTTCTCCATGCGTGGACGATATCCGAATCTTACCCCACAGCTGACAGCCAGCTAGTTGAAGAAAGGACTTCAGTCTTCTTACAGAGGCACGCTGTGATAGTTTCTCTCATACAATGTTTTTTGCTTGCTTTTGCGATTTCGTATCGAGTAAGTGACTTCGAAGTGACCAAAGATGAAGTCTGGTGTGGAAAAAGAAGATTTTGCATTCGTGCAACCTTTTGCAAATACAGCAAAAAAATATTGCAGACGTTTAATGCGTCCATTTCCTCCTTATTACCGCGAAAGTCGACAATTATGTCATGGGAACCAGTTACTGTGGATGAAATGTATAACTTTGGGACATCTCATGCTTATGGGCATTATTCAGAAATCCACATTACGATCATACTTCACGAAGAGGAGAGTTATTTCGACCCCTGGGTTTGCTGATGTAATGACCAGGGGTAGATTTGAGAGATTCTAATTATTTCTACTTCTTACAATCGAATTTTCAATTTAAATTTCAGTCAGTTTTCTGTTAGACCTAAATATATTAGATATATTTAAATATTTCTAGTTTGTACTTATTTTTCAATGACATTTGGACTTTAAATGATGTGCTGCCTGTACGCGAAATGCGGCCTTCTCGGGCATTCGATGCACCCTTGTCTCCACCTCTTAAGCAAATGCACGTATTTAAATGCTCCTTTTAGTTTAATACGTCAAGTGAAAGTAAAATAAAAGTATCCCATTCGAGATTACTAAGCAGTCACGTTGCAGTTCGCACAATTTTCATGTTGAACCAATAGAAATACGCTACTCAAGCGCTAACTCATCGTTGCATATGCGGCCTAATGGCTTCATTTGCGGCTGAATGCGACCATCCGACGAAAAAGAATACCTTCCCCACGCTTGTTTTCAGCCGTCTCACATCCCTTTAAGAGTCGTAAAAAAACAAATACCGCACGGCTCACAATTTTTTGTCGGATACCACATTGCGAAGCCGACTTTATGAATAAGAAGTTAAATTCCTCACAAAATAGAGCGGGACTGAAAACATAACCAACCTGTGATCTCGACTCAATTATTTTAGAATGAGTGACCGCCGCTCATAAATTATGCATTCATCCTAAATCCCGGCCTTCAGTCGTCTTGGAGAAGGGAAATGTTCGGATAAGTGCGACTTTTTGTCTCGGAAATAAATCAGAGACGTGCGGCTTGAAGAATGTGTACTCGAGTGAATGGGGAAAATAGGGAAGGAATTGGGGAGATGGGTAGAGCTTAAGGAAGGGAAAAGTCGAGAGTTTCAGATGAGAAAACCAGGATTTCGAGCGGATAAAATATTTGTGGGGAGTTTTTTGGTTACCATGAGGAATAAATTAATACATTCTGCAATCGAGAGCAGTATAAGATGGTAAGAGAAGTATGACACCGAAAGAGAATTGCCATGAATGTGTGCATGGCCATTAAATGAATGATTCCGAAACTAAAAGGATATGTTGACTTTAGCAGCTCCATGAAATACCGGAAGAGAGCTGACTGAATTAAATTACTAAATAATGATACACACTCTCGATTTCTGCGACAATTCATCGGTACGCTTTCAGTTTAGTGTAGTTAAAGAGTTGTGGTAAAGTTTTGTTTCTTACGATGATACAGTTTCGATATCCATGGATCAGGTAAATACGTGCGAGAAAATGTTAAGAATACATAGCTTTTGGCTTCCTAAGTCTGGAAAATGCTCCTATATCACTTCATATCACCTTCAGAATAAGAAATTCAAAACATTCCTTCTAGAGAAGAAAACATTTGCGAAAGTGATAACGGTATTCAGATTAGATGAAAGAAAATACGGTCTAAAATAGAAAGCGATAAAAATGGAGAAACTCTTATTATAGTTTTGTGATCATGTTATTGTTTGTTCATATCGCTTAACTTCTCCACTTGTTTGTCAAGTTAAATTTGAAATTTAAGAAATGTTCACCATCTTGCTAAGTTTTTCGTACATACAAAATGTTGGTATCATCTTGTATGATATCCGATCAGAACGACATTTTTTCGGATTCTATTGATCTGTATATGTTAGATATATGGCAACGAGGAAATAGATCCGCAAGCCTTTCCTGAGTGCTTGAACAAATAATTCCGAAAAAAATAGAATACGTTGACTTTAAGATCTGAATGAGGGATCACGACCTTGAGTTTATTTACAAAATGTTGACTACATCCTATAGATATATGAGATGTAAAGGAAATCTTATTGGCTTATTTTTTTAAATATGTGTACATTTTATTCATATATTGCAACAAAAATCTTTTAATTCTTAAATTTCTTACGTTCCCTTCCCTCTCGTTCAGAGAGGTTTGTTCAAGACATATTCTATAGCATGCGTTTGATACACGCATGGTAAATTTTCTACGGCAGTTCTTTTAATCTAACCTACTCTTCTTGATTGAATGACTAGGGTCTGAAACGGTGAGACCATATCTGTGCTGAAATACAATGAAATATGAATTTATTTTAAATAAAATATTAGTATATTCAATATTACTCTCCATAGTAACTACGGTCAGCTTCGTTGCTGTCTTCAATACAGCTGCAATTAAATAATGACCATTCTTAAAATTAAACTCACGCTAATAACGCAGACAAGTGATGCCTCTTTTCTTTTTGTACACCTAAAATTTTATTATAGAAGCAAATATTCACTGAGAGCAACCTAGGTGTTCACCGACTAATATTCTGTTAAATTTTAAGGGAGGGTAAGTTCCATATGCCTTGCGGATACATGATTAAGTGTCCCCCCAACTTAATTGGTTGTTATAGCAGTAAAACGATAGATCTCAAAAGTATGTGAGACATGCTTCTCTTTTAAACATGCATATAGTTCGAAATTAAACCCCTATAGATTTTAAAATAAATATTTTAGCGACTTAACTGCTCACCTCGATCAAAAATACGAAGCTTATTCAAGTTATAATTAGTAAGGAAACTTTTATTTTTCTAATTCCTACTCAACTTATTAAATCCATTAAACAAGTCTAAAATTAATTAAAAAGTTTTTCGGTGGGCCCTCGCCTGAGATACATACAATTTATTTCAACGCTCACTATTAAAGGAATTATGATTTTCGAATCAAATCGTCACAGAGGTCGTGCTCGAGGAAAGTCCACGCAAATAAATCAACCAAAAGAGTTTTCTGTAAACTGTAAGAGAGCAGCAGAAAACGCACGTTATGGTACAGGGTTGTCTTCCATCTTTTGGTCGGATCTTCACAACCTCCCATTTTGTCAGCGAAATGAATTTTCGTAATCTGGAATTCCTTCAGTACAAGTACAAGCAGAATCCGTGGGACCTAATTCGACATATAGTACTACAAACAAACATCCATTTACTGGACCATTACAGTGAGTTATGAAGGATACATACAAATGACATTCATTCTGCTGATATCCTATTAAAAACTGCGAAGTATTACAAATAGAGACAGAATGCTGCACATCGTAGATTTTTTCCACTAAATCTAATCTGGCTCAGTGATTAAATCCCTTGCAAACTACCACACATCTCATCTTGCATAGTAAACTTCATTCCCTCAACAAAATTTTAGTTAAGGGTGAAATTAATGAATTATTGAGAAAAGGTGTACTTATAGACCTTTATCCGAAGTAAATACATTTAATAAAATTTCTATATTCTAAGTTGCCATTGCAACGTATCTTACTCACCATCTCTCATAGTATATCTCATCCCATTAACGAAGATTCTGTTGCTAACAGCGGTGTGAATGAGATATAATTTTATTAGTAGGCCTTTACTGGAAGTGAAGATAATTTATGAACTCTAGTAGCTGGTTGACTGGTAAGAGCGAAGAAAAGTTAGCGATGTCATTTTGCGTCAGTTGGGCTTCAGCTATAGTATGCCAGTAGTGTATGGGACGCTGCCGATAAGTGTTGTATTCGAGAGTTAAAAAAGGTGCAGCGAAAGGTGATGCGTTTCTTAAAGTATTGTTACAATAAACCGGTTTCTCAAATGCTTCAGGACGCAAGATAGGAATCTCTAGAAGATAGAAAATTTATACAAACGCTTAATTTACTTAAGTTCAGAGAAAGAATCTTTTTACCAAATGCAGCCAATATCATGCGTCCCTCATCTTGTATGGACTGTTCTGATACAGAGAGAAAATGTCTATGACTAGAAAAATCGAAAAAATAGATACTAGAACGATTTTTTTTCAAGAATGAATTTTTTCGCGTTCGATACACGAAGGTAATCGATTAGGGAAGTAGATGATGCTTGCATCCCCTGCCGCGCACTTATAGGTGGTTTGCAGGGTATATATGTAGATGAAGACCGTAAAAAACCACATTAACCGCGGTTCTGCCACCTCTCCCTGACCTGCTTGGTACATTTTGAACGCAACGTGAATTTTCAGTTGATCGTCTCCGAAATGAAGTTGCTGCAATCGAATATGCACGCTTAAATTTCTGTTTTAATATGATTAAGAGGACGTTCATTTCTATTAATTTATTCAACATTTTCCATTAATCGTCCCACGCTCACCCTTTCCTCGAATTTGCCCGAAACTCTCCGTCCAATCCTATTTCATTTTTTCAACCCCTCTGAAACCCCTTTTCATTCTCCCCCACTTCTTTCTCTCAATGGCCCCCTTGTTACGATGGGCTCCCTTTCAATCCCTGCCCTTTTTGTTTCCCCTACACGACTTTCATTCTTCAAAAACGCAAAAAACTGATTTTACCAGCATTCGGTGAAAATTCCTTAAGGGTGGGTGTATTTGACCTAAGGTACCCAAACTTCCCGGTTTTCTGGAATGTGTGCCAAGTTTTTATTGCCTCTTTCGGTTATTTGACGATTCCTCTTTCTGGTTTCTGGAAGTTTTCCCCGACAATTTCGAGACGCCTAAATATCCTATCTAAAGTGGAGCCTTCAATCCAACTAACTGTTTTGTATTCGCGCCAATTAGCGCCAGTAAGAGTCTATGGCCACAGAGGGCATTTTGATTTGTCCTATCGTGTGTCTTTCTTTTTTTTGTGTGTGCAAGTTCATTCTTCTCTAGAAGCCTGACGCCTGTGAACCTTCTCACAATACGGACGATGATCCCTTTGTTGGTAAGTCACGTGTTCCTTGTGGTCATAACTTATCAAATACAGTCCACTGATTTTGTAATAAACATTATTCTTTTCTCTCACCTTTTGCCAATTGCGGTAGAAAGAGAGAACATTGTTTTTGGTCCTTCGGGCCGGATTTCGGATTTATTATCTCCAGGAGTAAATTTCGTTTTTCTTTTGGCTTACCTACTTATCTTGGGAAAGGCACTTTATGTAGCATTTTAGTTTCTATTTCTATGCATTGCATTGTGATTTGACGGTATTTATCTGTTTGCAGGTGATTGTTTTATTTTTATTACTCGCCAATCTATCTCTGTGTGAAGGTTTCTCTTACAATTGTTATGTTTCTAGTTTTCACTTTCGTTAATTTGTTGGGTTTTCCTAAATTGGCGTTATCATGCCTATCGACAACGAGAGTGAGCAGGAAAGTGGTTTAGTGAATGATTCACGAACTATCCGCGCATTGAAGCGGAAGTATGCTATTACGAAAAGTAGACGCGATTCAGTCATTCGGATAATCGAGCGACTGTACTTAATGTCAACTACGGTTTTATCGCAAAGTGAAGAATTATCTGTTTTCTTAAGTCGTGTTTCGTCTTTGCAAGAAGATTTCAAATCTTTTGTCTCGATGACAAATGAATTACGTGAGTTGGCATTTGACTTGAATTTAGACGTGGAGGCGTCTGAAAACGAGCTAGAGGAACGCATCTAATGCCTCTATCATAAAATCAACGCTATCGCGAGTCAAATAACGAAGGAGTCCCCTTCTGTTCGGGAAGGACAACCTGCTTTCTCTCCCTCAATGCGTCTACCGACTATTAGTATTCCGTCTTTTGATGGCAATTTGGCTAACTTTAAGCAGTTTTTTGATATATTTACGAGCTTAATTGACTCAAATAAAACTTTATCTGACATTGAAAAGTATCATTATCTTTTATCGAGCCTAAAGGGTCAGGCATTGGCTTTAGTTTCTAGTATACCCATCATTTCAGAGAGTTACGTAATTGCCTGGCAGACATTAGTTCAGCAATACGAAAATAAAAGGTTGCTTGCTTTTCATTATCTAGAGAAATTACTCAGTATACGGGTCAATGATGATTCGGTTGATTCTTTGCAGAATTTTTTCGATATTTTCTCAGAAAATGTAAATGCCTTGCACGCGATGAAAATCCCTAATCTGTCCGAATTTATTTTGTTTTATATCGCCTCAAAAGCTTTGGACAAATCTATAAAAAGGCAGTTTGAAATCGAGAACCATGACGTTGATTTTCCTTCAATTGCACGTCTATTAGAATTCGGGCGTAGGTATGTCAACATTTTAAGAACATCTGGGTGCAAGCAAATTAAGTCTGATCTCGTGAAAAATTGCTCTGGGACTAAATGGACTTCTCAAAAAACTTCATTACTTACTACGTCTCAATTTGAACGTGAAACCAGGATTAAATGCCAGGATTTTGCGTGGCACAACATAGACTTTATCAATGCCCGCAATTTAATGCATTTAATGTGGAAAAGAGAAAGGAATTTATCAAATCTCAAGGCATTTGTTTTAACTGTCTAGCAAGCGTTCATAAGTCTTCAGACTGTAAATCTAAATGCAGATGTAGGTACTGCTCTCGCAGGCATCATTCACTATTATGCGTAAATGGAAACTCTGCTCAAGGTGCAAAGTCGAGGTCTGGAGTTAATCAAGAACCGAATCATCCAACTACCAATGGGGCTTCTAAAGACGTATCTGAGGAGGCTGGACTCTCTTTCGAAAGAACTACTCCCGTAGTGAACTCAATGTCTTGCATGGCGGAGTCTGAATCTAAGCACGCTTCCGTTCTCTTAGGCACTGCTGTGGCGTTAGTCAAGACATCTCATGGAACGTTAGAGCCCATAAGGATGATAATCGATCCATCATCCAGGCTAGCTTTATAACAACCGAGTGCCAACAGAGATTAGGGCTATTTCTAAAAAGGATGAGCCTTAATTGCTTAGGTTTATTAAGTACTCCTGTGTGTACTACACAAGGTGTTACTTCGTTTGTAATGAAGGCACGCAATAATAACAAGGAAATATAGGTATCGGCCATCGTCATTCCAAAAATAACTTCTAATCAGCCTTCCTTTCCAATCCCTGACTCAGTTTCTGAGAATTTTACCTCGTTGGATTTAGCGGATCCTAATTTTTACAAGCCGGGGCCAATTGATTTCTTGCTTGGCGCTGATTTATATTCAGAAATGATGACAGAAGGTCCCATACTGCGTCAAGTAGGTCTTCCTAGTGCTTGGCCTTCAGTTTACGGGTATATTCTTTTAGGTCCGATAGAAACAAAAAGATCAAATCAAAATTCAAATGTGATAACTTGTTTCACATCAATTGAAAATGACCTGAGTGCATCCATTCAGAAATTTTGGAGCATCGAGGAATTACCTAAAATTCATAGTATGTCACCTGAAGATAGACTTGCTGAGCAACAATTCAGGACATTACATTATCGAAATCCTGATGGAAGCTATGTGATACCGTTGCTCTTAAAGGATTATGATATCTCGCTGTCGTTGGGTGATTCACAAATAATTCAAACGATCAGAAGATTTACGAATTTAGAACGTAAATTTAAGCGGGATCCTGAACTCCATGCTGAATATACAGCCTTCTTGAAGAAACCAAGTTCAGACACATTCTCGTATCACATTTCTCGTATCTCTAAAGCTTCTTCGACCAAGAGAAGTATTCTTTCAACTATAGCAAAATTATTTGATCCATTAGGATGGATATCGCCTGTAGTTTTTTGGGCTAAGTATTTCATGCAAGAATTATGGAAACTTAACCTAGGTTGGGATGACCTTATTCCACCTTTCTTGTCCAAAGCTTGGAATGAATTTGTTAGTCAACTCCCTTCTTTGTCGGAAATCGAGTTAAAGAGATTCGTATGTGAAAATGTATCAGGCGGCATGATTAAAGACTATCATTTGTTGGTTTTCTGTGATGCTTCGGAAAAAGGCTATTCCGCCGTTGTTTATTTGCGTGGCGGGAAACTCGACAAGCAAGGGCACATAACTTTACTCATGGCTAAAACAAGAGTAGCACCCATTAAAACTGTTTCTATTCCAAGGCTGGAACTTCTTGGTGCTGTCTTGCTAACAAAATTAATTGGAAATGTCTTTGAATCATTATCTAAATGTATTACTATCTCTTCTGTATATGCATGGAGTGACTCTACCGTGGTATTATCTTGGCTGAAAACGCCTCTGCATCTACTCAAAACATTTGTATGCCATAGGGTAGTACGTATTAATGATTCTCCAGTTGGAATAACATGGAATCATGTATCTACAACATGTAACCCCGCAGATTGTGCAAGTCGTGGCGTGTTGCCATCACAGCTAGTAGTACATGATTTATGGTGAAGTGGTCCCTCGTGGCTATCTTATCCTTGCGAGCAATCCTTCCTTCCTTCCTCTCGGCTCTACAGCTCGGGGTGAGCTTTGGCTTCCTGTACAATATGCCTCCATGTCTCTCTGTTGAACATCTTTCTCCTCCATCCTTCCAATTTCATCTTCCCAAGATCTTTCTCTGCCTCCTCCAGCCATTTCAGCCTGGGTCTTCCTCTCTTCCTTGGTGCATATATTTTCCCATGCAGTATCTTCTTTGGCATTGCAGACTCCTGCATTCTTCCCACATGTCCATACCATTGTAGCCTCAGAGCTTTTACGAACCGTACTATGTCTTCTCCATTGATACATTTGTTTAGTTCTTCATTGTAGCGTATTCTGTACTCGCCTTTTTCTATAATCGGTCCATATATCTCTCTAAATATTTTCCTTTCAAAGATTCGCAGAGATATTCTCATCTTTTGAGGTTAAGGTCCATGTTTCTGCTCCATATGTCACTACTGGCCGTATCAATTGTTTTATAAATTTGCGTTTTAGAAGTCCTTGATATTAACCTACTTTAGAGAAGGTGTAGGTGAACAAGATATTAAACAACTAAAACAAGGTTTTCCTTGTTCTACTACTCTTCAAAGATTAGTCCCATTTATCGATTCCCATGGTTGTATCAGAGTGAATAATTGCGAAGGATAATTGGGGAACGTTCATTGACGTTCGAGGCGCTTTCAACTGTGTTCGCCAGAGTTGAATCAACTCTCAACTCACGGCCTCTAACTGCACTTTCAAATGACCCAAACGAGCTGGAAGCTTTGACTCCAGGACATTTTTAATAGATGCACCGCTCCTTAGCACCCCAGATTCTACCATGATAGAATTTAATTGCAGTAGGTTATCTCGCTGGCAACTTGTACGGCAAATAACTCAACACTTTTGGCAGAGGTGGTCAAAGGAGTATTTGCACACGTTGCAGATGCGATCAAAGTGGTTTAAAGATCAGCCGCAAGTAGGTGTGGGAGATTTAGTACTGATTCGAAGTGATAAGTCCCCTTCTCAGCAATGGAGATTGGGGAGAGTTACGAAACTATTTCCAGGTCGGGACGGTCGTGTTCGAGTAGTAAATATTCGTTATTCACATGGCATTTTAACACGACCTGTCGCGCAATTGGTGAAGCTACCAATTGATTCCTAGAAGATTATCTAGGAATATTTTTCATTTTGCATTTATCGTTGTTTTGTTAAGGTGGGTAGCTCTATATCCTTATCCCGAGGGCGACCAATCTATCGTCAAAAGTCTTTGGTGACCGCCCCCTCCAAAGTGAAGATTCACGGGCATCCTTATATATATATTTTTTTTTCTTAACCTACCTTTTGTTTCTAACATTTTTGGAGCTACCCAAATGAGAGGATAAAATTTTTATCATTTCATTTCACTATGCATAAATGTTGAGCCTTTTCCCAGATAAGTATCTGTAAGTTTTCTATTTTTGATTCTCAAATTTTGGTGGGCGGTTATGTTTTGTATTCGCGCCAATTAGCGCCAGTAAGAGTCTATGGCCACAGAGGGCATTGTGATTTGTCCTATCGTGTGTCTTTCTTTTTTTTTGTGTGTGCAAGTGCATTCTTCTCTAGAAGCCTGACGCCTGTGAACCTTCTCACAATACGGACGCTGATCCCTTTGTTGTTAAGTCACGTGTTCCTTGTGGTCATAACTTATCAAATACAGTCCACTGATTTTGTAATAAACATTATTCTTTTCTCTCACCTTTTGCCAATTGCGGTAGAAAGAGAGAACATAACAATGGTTATATTTCTAATACATTTATCATGTTATTATTTATTTCCAATACTTTCTGGCTGGATAGCTTAATTATAGTTAGCATCTCCGCGGAAAATGGAAGATTCCAGGTTCAAGTATGCTTCATGACAGTTTTTCTTCACGTCTGTATTTCCTTAAAAATTTTTCCTCTATAAATTACTTTTTCTGGCGCTAATTTATAAATAGATTTTATTCTTTTGGTATAAGATGCAAAATAGTTGTCTCTCGTTTACTTTTATTGAATTTGTCATGACTGAGATAACATGCCAACTAAGATATAAACGTTGCTGAATAATGGCTTTTATTTTGGTCATTCCTTACTGAATACTGTGAAAAGTGTTGTAGTGCAATATGTTAATGGTGCTGAGCTAACACGGATAATAACCATTATTTGAATTTTGGCTCAGTGAAAGATACAAAGAAGGACTACCTGATTCATAATCTTACCTATTAACCGCAGGTCTTTGGGAGTTGTGTGCGTTGGGGTTAAAACTGGCTATTAGGAAGGTCATCTTACATTGGTTAATTCACCGAGTAACTATGTCGTCTTAAAGACTATGTGTCTGGAAAAAAACTATTTTGGTTTACTATATGTTACACACAGACCCTTAATATATTCGTCTCCGTCGACGAAAATATCTTAGTTCCGGACTATTGATTTATACCAATGATGAATTAGCTACTACATATTCAGCAGCTTCCCTGAAGGCGAGATGCTTATTTCGGATATCCATGGTATTTAACAAAAAGCATTACCACATATTTCCATGTCCAAGAAAAATACGTTATAAGCGACACCAATTATTATCCTTCAACTTTTTTGCATACGAAATACAACGCTGATATAAATGAACTATAGAAGATGTCTTGAATACTCGAAGGGGAAACGCCGCAAAAACGTCCTACGCTGCCTTTGAGGCGGAGTGCAGAAAAACTCCTCTCTATAAATGGGATAAGTATTAGGGGTACGGAGTGGAACTTTCCCTTGCGAGTTCCCTCCGTGATTCGGAAGCACTGAAAGAGCGACCTAGTGACCGTGACCTCACCACAAGACATTTCCACTTCCGTGACTCACTTATTTTTATGTGCGATATCGAATCATTCAGTAACAGAATAACCTCGGGCATGATCTCCTTAAACATTAACTATTGGACCATAGACTGACCATGCCTAGATGAATAGAATATTTTTGTCTATAAAAACAGAAAAGAGAAAATATCCTATATTTAAATCTTACCCAGACTTAATCAAGGCTATGATTGTCTAGCAGCTAGTGAGATATACCATGCCGCTGATGACCACTGCACCGTTCTTTAAACTTGCATAGAGATATATTGGATATTTTATTGATGTTGTATCCATTTTTCTTAATATTTGTATTTCACAAAAACTAAGTAAGCGCCCCCGTAAAGCATGATGGAATTTAATCTAACTCAATTAAAAACATATACGTTATTTTATGCAATCGTTCTAAGCATGACGGTGCTGTTTGTATGTCTATGATAATTTAATATATTAGTGATCTGTGGATGGCTCGATTGTAATT
Organism: Ladona fulva; assembly: GCA_000376725.2. Taxonomy (NCBI): domain Eukaryota; kingdom Metazoa; phylum Arthropoda; class Insecta; order Odonata; family Libellulidae; genus Ladona; species Ladona fulva. The sequence goes on along the minus strand of KZ308911.1, from coordinate 314,953 downwards.
GGACAGATTTTGAATAAAACTCAAAATTAAGTTTATGGATAAAAATTTGATGAATTGCATGTATGAAATAAAAATTCATTAAAATTTT
>KZ308911.1:292167-314746 GCA_000376725.2 Ladona fulva | reverse complement strand
TTATATTACATAAATTTTATTTATCACCATTAATAATAATTAAAATGAATCCTAAAGAAAAACAGACCGGAAAAAGGTTATAAGACCTGGACTCGAACCTGTATCTTCTACTTTCCGGGCGGATGCTTAGTCCAGTCGTTTCTATGGCCATACACTTTGTACGGCCGATTACTCCACGAGGACGTTGGCCGTGGACGATGCCGCACATTCATACGAAACCACTTTGTTCTTGCCTACAAAGTCTCCCAAAACGGATTGAGGAAGTGTTCTGGCTCGTTAGCTTAGATGGTTAAAGTATATACCCGGAATGCGGAAGACTCCAGGTTTGAGTCCTGATCCTGTAAAACCTTTTACATATTCGTTTTTCTTAGAGATTCTTCCTAGTTGTACGCCTTTAATGCATATTAATCGAATTATAGAGTAAAAGTGAATCGAGAACCCTATCGATTGCTGCTCATCTATTTAGGGTATTCGAGATATTAATACTAGTGTTAACCGAAGTTAATTGATAATTATCCCCCCGGTATTAATCTGCTGACGTCATAAATGTTGAGAACAATAAGACCAAGGAAGAAACAAATATTTTACGTAATTAAAGAAGCCGAAATGTAAAGGAAATGGGAGACTTTCATGACATGTGATGGATCGAGGATCAACCGTAGTAAATGGCCAAAGAAAGGTCTGCAATTACTACCGTACAAGTGTGACACCCCTTCAGTTTGAGCTGCATTCAATTACTCAAGGCAAGACACTCCGGAACAGAGATGTCGCGGCCGATCCCCAAAAGTGATGCAGATGGTCCCAATTCGTTGAGATGTTGAGCAGATCAAGACGAACAAACGGCGGTCGCCGTCGATAGACCACTTCCCGAGCTTTTATCTTAAACTAGATTATTCGCAATTCATTAGGATTCGGTATCTCGCGTGAAATCGGCCCCGTCGGCGACCGAGATCTGCCCTCCTTCATGCAACGAATAGGCAATCTGCGGTTCGGAACTTCATAAAAACAGACAATAATTCCGATGCGAGGATAACTAACGTGGACGCATTGGAGAAGGGATTTCACCACCATTATCCTCCGCAGCGGAGGATATCTTATTCTCCAGACTGGATATCCTGGCTAATTCCTGTCCAGTCCACGGAGATGTCCGAATGCATCCCATTTTCTGTTCTGTTATAAATTCCTTCCTCACGCTATCCTTCCAATCGATGTAGAAAGAAGACACGTGACCAGAAATTCCTCTTAAAGGACTTCTTAGAAGATTTTGCGTGAATATGGGGTAGTTACCGGAGTAGTTCGATTAAGTACGCCATTGACCACAAACGTTTGAAGTAACAAATATTTTTGGCTCTAATAACGAGTTTGAGAACTCATACGATAGATATTTTACTGATACGGCGAAACCTCGTAAGATCGAAAATATGAAATAGTGTGTGTATGAATGGTGCCGATGCAAATCACTCAGTTTAGAATTAAACAAAGACCGCCGTTTTTTCCTATTTCGTTATTCTAGGACGGTAGGACGGGGTTGTTAAATTGCTCATGCTGCCCGTTAATATTCTTACGCCGGGCCGCCATTGTTCCCAAAATTTACTGAATAATAATTTCTTACATCTCAGAATAATCAGATACTAATCTCAGAAACTAATAATATATATGTTATAAATAAATTGAATAATATCCTTTGATAAATAGGATTATAAATTATTAGATACCTAATACCGCTTCTTCCTAACAATATTGACCTTTATCAGGAACTCGAATGTAAATATCAAAATCTACTAAATTATTTTGAAATAGAGTGCATCATAGTATCAAAAATGTATTACCTTCAAATAATACGCGGCACATCAAGAGCTAATTCGCGAAACACTAGTTGGGAGGCACTGCCCAATACAAACACATTATTAAACTATTCCTGTTTCGGCTAGCTCACCACTTTAGTATTATATAGCTATTTATATCTCTTTACAAGGGTAGTTTGATTAATACACACCGCTTCTCACTTACAACGCGAATTTCGGAGCAGTTTTCCGACAACCGAGCTTCAACGACAAAAAATGTCGAATCATCTTTGATTTCTTTAATTTTCTCATTTTTTTTGTATTTGCCTTTAAATTGATTTATACCTTATTTTCGTCTGTACTTTTCAGTCATGCCCACTGGTCTGTAATCCTAATCGCAGCAATGGAATCTAATTTTAATTCACATGAAGCTGATGAAACAAATCACAACATTTATACGCAGTTAAATGTGATACCAGGCATATTAAAGTAGTTTCACACCATGTCGAATTTTTATCTAAACTTTTTCTTTGTTTTACTCTATGTATGTTATACTTTTGTTTTTTCCAATTTTTTGCGCATTTTTATCTTTAGAACTTCTGTTTTTATTTCATATTTACCTTTTTGAAGTGACCTCTATATTTTGTTAAACATTATTTTCGCTTTTTTTTTTATTCTCCAGCGGTGTTTCTCCCATAGAAAGGGTTCTTTCTTCTTCCAGTTTCAAAATTATATTCCCTACATCCGACTCTTTCATTTTTCATAAATTTTATAAAATAAAGATAAAAACACACTGGTTAAGGTGAGAGAGGTGCACAGTTGGGCCTTACGCGCCGAGAAAGGGTCCATTTAACCTAATATAACCATTATTTGGAAGAGAGCACTTTTAATTAAAACTGAAAGTGAAAACGTAAAATAATAAAAATAATTTCCAAAACATTCTTAAGCAACAAACCATGTAGGATATCGATGGATACATACTTCATCCGGTTAAAACTTATGATAAAATATCTTAGATCCGGCGTGCACCAGTATGAGCGGTATACCCGAAAGCCTGATAACTGGAGAGATTTTTTTATCATCCGAATGCATGACTTGAAAAGTCTGCAGAAAAAGTCCGTTATTAAAAGATACTAAATCAAAAAATACAAATTCGGTGAAATATCTCGGAGGCGTCCTCAAGTATAGTAAAATCCTCGCGAAGAATACCAATTGAAATATAAGAATGTGCACGGAAACTTAAGAAACTCGACTTCATCGAACGAATGGTCGGCAAGAGCGATGTTAACTTTCGCTAGGTTGACTCCATCAGTAGCATTATGCAAGCAGTAGATGAGAACCTGAAGACAAGCGTTTTATTTGTAAATTAGTAAAGATCACATTTTTGTGCCACACGTCGAAAGGCGGCTTTCAGGGTATTTATGTAGATGTAGTAAAGGTCCAGTGTAGATCCGTGCGTATTGTAAAGGATTGCTATAACGAATTGATAAGCTTTATTAAGATTCTCCTTAAAGCAAAATTGAAATCTTTAGACAAAAGGAGATACGCTATCTGATGACGGCGGTCACACTTAAAAGCGATAGCTGAGATGAAACGTTGTATTGTTGAAATACTTCACACATTAAGTGGTACATTTCAGCAAGTTAACGCCCTCTTCAGTAAAGTTTTAATTAGAATAACAAGTCCAGAATATGTATATTTTGCTGAATTAATTAGCAGATTGTGAAAAAGCTTCGAGGGAAATAGTTGAAAGCAGAATTTGACGGCGTTTATTCATCTTCCACTTGATTCCACCTATTTAAGACTAACGAAGTTTTCGTATTATTATTTTTAGTTTTTAATTTTTTTTAATGAAAGAGACGTCTGATGTTTCCGCGAATATTTTTTGATAATTTATGAAAATCTTTATTTCTAATTATATTCATAAACTTACTAATGTACTCGAGTGCTACACACCATGCAATATTTATCTAATCTACTATAAAATACCAATTACAATTACATTATATTACATAAATTTTATTTATCACCATTAATAATAATTAAAATGAATCCTAAAGAAAAACAGACCGGAAAAAGGTTATAAGACCTGGACTCGAACCTGTATCTTCTACTTTCCGGGCGGATGCTTAGTCCAGTCGTTTCTATGGCCATACACTTTGTACGGCCGATTACTCCACGAGGACGTTGGCCGTGGACGATGCCGCACATTCATACGAAACCACTTTGTTCTTGCCTACAAAGTCTCCCAAAACGGATTGAGGAAGTGTTCTGGCTCGTTAGCTTAGATGGTTAAAGTATATACCCGGAATGCGGAAGACTCCAGGTTTGAGTCCTGATCCTGTAAAACCTTTTACATATTCGTTTTTCTTAGAGATTCTTCCTAGTTGTACGCCTTTAATGCATATTAATCGAATTATAGAGTAAAAGTGAATCGAGAACCCTATCGATTGCTGCTCATCTATTTGACTTCGGGTATTTCGGGTAATTAGCCATATCATACGAGTGGCTGATGAAACTTTGAAACCGAAAAGAAAGCAAGCGAATTAGAGTAGAGGAATCCGAATAGTCCTTCATTACTACCTTTAGAGATGCAAATACTAATTTTCCATTAAACTATTTCGTGGATGTTAAAATAATCCACTGAAATCTTGAGGAAAAGTTCAAGCTTCAAAGTTCTCGTAATATTTTTTCAATGAAGATTTACGTTAGATGTAATAGTAGAGGAGCATGATTGACTGATTTACTAGAATTCCTAAGAAGCTGGAGTTGTTAACTTGTTTCCTCTTTTAGAAATATTTCGGAGTTCCGTCCGAAGCCACTCAAGCTCAAGGATAGAATGACCTAATACACAAAACAAAGTCCTGTATATTTTTTTCTAAAGAGATTGTAAAATCTGTAGAGAAATTAGCAATAGTTCTATTTTTAAAGCTTCTAAAAGATTCTTTGTAAATTCCGATAAAAGTGAGCATTCAAAGTTCTCATTTATTTTATTTATACCGCAGATTCCATACCGCATTACCATAGAATCGGACAGAAAGGTTGACAGGTTCAAGTTACATATGATACTGTACTTGATTAAATTCATTTCTTCGATTTTTCGCTGTTTTTTTTCGCTCCCCTTCTTCTGCAAACGTTTTCCTGCACCGTTGGTTTTTCTCTTAAAGCCTTCAGCTGAAGAGTTTTTCCGCACTCCCCAATATTTATTTTTTCTTTTGTTATTGTTTTTATTTTGCTGTTCCGTGTATGACTACAGAGGTAATGTGTAAGAGGGATCCACATAAGCCTAACCTCGCCAAGTATAGAGCAAGATAGTAATATTTCATCCGAATATATTTAAACTTGGGGCTTGAAAAATAACTAGGATTATTGTTTTTCCACGATAGAGACAAGTATAAAACAAAATCTATGGACTACGTGATGTGAGCTGGAATATATATGATGCTAGAATAAGCGCTTGGCCAACATTGTTCTCTTATAAATTTATCTAACTATCAATCGACATAAAATTAAAATACAATTGAAAAATGACAAAAAACAATAAAAATGCTGATACACTAACCTTTGTATGTTAGGCCTATTTTGGAAAACTAAGGTCTTATCTTGAAACAGGAGATCGGGATATTGAAGGGAGGTGCTTCTCAAACCTAAACTCGACGATATCTTTTACACTGATAAGACACCGGATCTCGTCCTGAGGCACTCCGGGATATGATTCCATCGTAAACACTAAATACTATTACTGGATGTGCTTTCGAAACATAATTTGTGAGGACGCAAAATGATACTGAGTTCGATGATAGGACGGACCCGTTCTCTCCCTTAAGAATTACATTGGGTGGAACTAAAGGATAATATAGATGTACTTCCCGAGCAGATTGATGATCACAACCCGGAATGATGATAAAAAAGAAATATATAAATTCCCAGTAAAATTACACTTCCAAGTTTTTTAGGCAAGTCAAAATTCACGCTAGCTGTTTGTATTTTCTATAAATATTAATAATTTTTATGAAGTATGTAAATAATGTCAAGTGTTTTTAATAACTTAAACAACTAATTTATTTCATTCGGTTACTTCCCTTCAGCTTGGAAGGCAGCAAACGTAATTCCTCTATTTAAATCCGGTGATAGAAGCTCAGTGAAGTCCTATCGACCCATTTCTGTCCTACACATTCTAGCAATGGTTTGTGAAAGGATAATTTTCAAAAGACTTTCGGACTTCACCTCTCCTTACCTCTCTCAAGTGCAACATGGTTTTCTTCCTGGACGCTCGTGCCTCACCAATATTTCCTCCCTTCAGAATCATACATTTGAAACTATCTAAAGTAATTCGCAATTAGATGTTTGTTATATTGACTTAGCCAATGCGTTCGCCTCCCTTGACCACTCTCTCCTCTTATACAAGTTATAAAATAGATATGGAATTCGTGGTAATTTTCTTACTCTACTTGGCAGTTTTCTTTTTAATAGAAAGCAGAGGGTAGTTTTGAATAATCTTTCCTCTACATGGGCTCCCCTACTTTCCCTACTCCCGTACTTGGTCCGTATTTGTTTTCTCAGTTTATCGATGATCTCCCTGAAGTCATTACAGATGAAAACCGGGTATGACTATTTGCTGACGACTGCAAAATTCTTAAAAAGATTACCACCAAAAGTGACTGTTCTGCTCTCCATGACTCCATTAACGCAGTCACAGCACTTCCTGGAAATTGAAATTAAACCCCGAAAATTATCGTGTCATGTCAATTACTTTAAAAAAGAAAAACATCTGTAATGACTATCTCATCAATTACCGATGCATTCCCAGAGTTACCTCTTGTAAAGATCTTGACGTGATCGTTGATGAAAAATTAAGTTTATCAGAGTATATAAAATATGTAAAAACAGAGCAATGTCTCGCCTGGGGATGCTGTACAGATTCACTGACATCAGGGATCCAGTCTCCCTTCATACCTACTTCTCAAGCTGTGTTCTTCCTCTTCTCACTTACTGCTCTCCTATTTGGACCATGTCTTCCGATTCTAACTTCTCCAGTCATAATTGCGTATTAACTTCTTTCTAAAAATACTGTTACCGAGTGCCGTCTTATAAAAACATGACAAAACCTCATCTTCTAAATCATCTCAATCTCACATCAATCAAAGCCTCTCATACTTCCTCCGACATTTCCTTCCTATATAGTATAATTAACAACAAGGTTAATTCTCCATTCCTACTCTCTCCTTTCTCTGTCCGCGTTCCTTCTAGAACAACCCGCCAATCTGATACCATCTCTTTGAATACTCCTCGCCTGTCAACAGTAAAAAGATCACTTTTCTTCCGCATTCCTCCAATTATCAACTCCCTTTCTTCCAATGATCACTTCGATCCTTTCTTTTCACCTCTCAAATCAATCCAGAATATGGTTGCAAGAGTTTGACTTGGAAATACGTTATTTTATTCAAGATTTAATTTATTGTTTATGTCGTTGATTTTTTTTATTTACTATTGTTAATCGTCAACTGTAATTGGCTTCGTGCTGTATGTTGACGTTTTTATTGATAAATAAATAAACAAAATAAATATGTATTGAGCATCGAGACCCTAAGTAATAAAGTTGGCTCATCTATGTTCTACTTTACATTCATGGATGGAGTTAATTTTGTAGCCTTAATTCACAGTTATATATTTTGAAGTAAGAAATTGTTTATAAAATATTGTTNGGCGATTTGAACATGCCTCTGCTACTGGGGTTAATGTTTTAAGATCCTCCTTATTATCGGAGTGGAACTTTCGTTTATGTTCTGAAACTATCTTTAAAAAATGTATTTTAAAATAACAGTTTCTTTAATGTTAAATGAAAAAGTTACCATTCCAATAGACGGTGGAACAATTTTCTGAGTCAAAGCTATCGTCATCTAAGATTAAGGTATTTCTTTAAATTAGGACTAGCTAATTTTGGCCAGTTAATATTATAACATTCAACCTAAAACAAAACACAGTATTTGTAGAAACCGGAATAGCGTGTGTATGTGTCATGATGAACATTGCAGCTTGATTCCACGAAGTGAAGGTTGAGGTGGCCCATTACCCCTTTAGTTCGTTTTGAAATTACTTTTGAAAAAGTAAAGCATTTACACAAATATATGAAAAAACTATATAAAATAATTATTTGACCCCTCTGCATATCTTATTTACTATTAAGATAGAAGTTAGATCTATAAGGGATTAGACTTTTCTATTTTCCTCAAGTAGCTAATTAGAACACAGAGGACAATCAAGTTGATTGTAATTCACAACTTCCGAAAGTGTAATATGCCTGGGAAGGGATTCATTTCATAAATTAATGCGATAAAGTCTGCTTACTTTCTTAACTTACTTTAATATTGATTCCCCAAATTAACCTTCTAAATACCATACCATTGACTTGGTATCTTCTCCTAGAACGGAATGGTGGAAATCCTTGTTGATGTTAATGGTATTATAAAGTAAACTCTAAAACTGAATTTACTTTCTGTGATATTACAGTTTATTATTTTGCAAATTCCTCCGATACACACATTTGTTTTAGATTGCACTCTTTGTTCACGCAACATTATAGTCGGTAAGCGCTGAAATTAAAAAATCTGCTAACGAAAGCGTGACTATGTGAAATGACATGGCGATGATAACTGATGTCGAAATTTTCCACTTAACGTTACTGAATCAGAAAAGACTGTTTTTCTGTTATTTGCTACTTTTCTAGCAACATTTATCACAGAGTACTTAATTCCGGCATTTCTATAATATCCCAGAATTCATTCTTGGAACGTAAGGACACGCAAGTACGTTTTCGTGAAATGGTAAAATAAAATCAATCTCCACGAATTTGGACACAAATTCCTTGGACAACAATCCCACTAATCTTCCACTGCACTGCGACAAAGATGAGTACTGAAATTACCATTTCTTCCTCGAATCACATGTCACACCCAAAGCATATCCCAAACGATTCCACTTTCGTAGTGTATTGCAACACACGAGCTAAAATGAAGGGCAAAACTATGACCAGACTGTTATTCTCTATTTTGCTCATGAATTTCCCTTGACGTCACTCATTTTTTGTTTACATTCCGATCAGACCACGTGATAAAGGAAGAATTAGTAGGTTAGTCCAATCGCACACTGAAATTTTTGCAGGCAATGTATTCCGTTATAGCGGGCTGCATATGATAGCCAAGGGATATGAGTTTGTCGACAGCTAATAAGTCATTCCTCCTCGAACCTGCTGTAGCAAATGCACTCCATTTACCTTCTACATTACTCACGACAGTGACGGTCGACCGATTGGAAAACAATTACCCGGACGGCAGAATTGATTCGGATGACTGAATGTGTTCGGTTGATGAACATTTTTCACAGCGTTCAAATCGAACATCGAAGCTTTGACGAAAGGTTTCTATTTTCGGCAAACGAAAATCTCACTGATCAAGACAAAGTGACGCAGGATGTGGTATTTTTAGGTCTGTTTCACTCCCATTTATAAACATTTTCCGGGAAATACTTTGAAAGTTGCGTATGTTGTTAGGAAAAATTCTGCTTAAGTCTTATCTTTATATCCAATGATTCGCCTGTTTCTAGANTTTTATATTTATGACGTACTGCCTTCGGGAGGTTTTGGGGGGTTTCCCTCCCGACTTGGGTGAATACCAGGCAGGGTATTGTATTTCCTTCTCCCCCTGAAAAGATGACTACCACCTGGCCTGGAGCCTATTTGTAGTCCAATGGTGCAAACAAATACTAAAATTATTAACGGTCCGATTACGCTACCCTGCCGCGTCCCGCCCGAGGTCACTTTAACCACGTTAGAACTAATACCGTCAAGCAGTACACGTTGCTCTCTATCGGAGAGAAAGTCCTTTATCCGATTTATTAACTCGGATTTGATTCCAACAACTTTTAATTTGTACAATAATTTATGATGAGGGCCCTTATCGAATGCCTTTCTAAAATCTAAAAATACCGCGTCGACTTTCCTGTTATTTTTGGCAGATTTTAGGATATCGTGTACTAACAATGCCAGTTGAGACTCACAAGATCGAGTCTTNAATGTATATAAATTTTCACTCATTCCACATACTTTTTCACTTGTATATATTGCTACGTAGCCACTGTTTTATTGTGTGTGAATTGTATGGAAAATAAGGATGGATAGGGAGTCGACATATTTTTTACTTCCGCCATTCGTAATTTAACACAACGTTGGTTGTGGCATCGGTCGCTAAGTACGTAAGACTAGAGGTCCGCTAAGCGGCACCCACAAACGCCAGAGGTCCTCATGGAGTCAGCCAGCTATTATATATTATTAAATTAATTTTATGAAAATCTCAATATAATTTTCGGGCATTGAGTTGTGTTGGCGATTTGAACATGCCTCTGCTACTGGGGTTAATGTTTGCCACATTCGACAGGAATAGTTATTTTCGTTCCATCATTGGCTGTCAATCCATGATTGCTTTTCATTTAAATTCACGTGTATTTCACAAAATCTTTGATTCTAGGAAAATAGCTTAATATTTTTTAAAGTCAGAAGCGAAAAGTTTACCCTGAAACCTCAACTGAACATTTGACTCCGTATGTCTTTGTACATACACATCTGCACTGTACGTATGAGCGCCATTACACAGCGCCGATTACCGATTTAAAGGGAATGGCTGATGTATACATCTGAATTGGAGTGTAGAGTATATTCGTGAGACGCGTTTGAAACTCGTTGATGGAGCTTACTGTAGACCAAAAATGTGGTCAAGGGTATGACGTGCATCCTGAGAGGGAAAATGTAATGCTAGGATTCGAGGCGTGATTTTGTCTGAAAAATCCTTCAGTGAAATAAAATCTCCCTAATTTTTACTTGCGTAAAGAATTTTCGCTTCGGTTAAAATATTCATACGATTGCCACGTGGACGGCATTTCTCAGAACTACCTTTTCTCGATAAACTCAAAAGCTAAAAATGCGTTATCGAATTATGGAACATTTTCCGTACACGTGCGGCCCTCTGTCAACTGTCATCTCTACAGCGACAACTCTTTGGCGACTTCGTATTTTGCCTTTCTTTCCAAAATATAAAAGGAAGTTTAACTCGATTGAATTTTTGTCGCTCAATTGATCTTTATCTTTTCTATTCCCTTCCCCTAAATTTACATTCGCATTTATTCCTTCGATTACTCAAAAAACAATCTTCGTGAAACACCCTCGCAAACTTTCTCATTTTTCTTTCTCAATTCCTCTTGTTTCATTGGTCAAAAATCAATATCCATGTCCTAGACTCATTATAAAGTGCTTACCTTATTCTAGAAATTGTTTTATCACAATGAAGTTTTATATTCTGATATGTAGAAATTTTAAACTGTATGTTTCTTGGCTACTTAATTGATGGCAAATACTTGTAAACTGTTGAACTTCCAGGGAAATCTGCTTGAATTTTAAATTGCGAAAGTTTTATTTGTTTATATACGAAATTGTTTTAGAAGTTTCTGAGTTATCTCCCATCCATTCACAATATTGAATGGGGCTAGAGCCCTTTTTGAGCATATTTCAAGATGATCTTAGATTTATTAGATCTCTTAAGTATTAAATTGAATTAAAATTTATGCACTTACCACAAACCAAACTTCATTTTTGACCTTCCCATTTGGGAAGGTCATAAAGGTGCTCTGTCCTTTGGGAGACCCAGGTTCGATTCCTGGTCCCGTCAGACGTTTTTCAAGTCCAATCTTCCTTGGGATTTTTCCTGGGTCGCACCATTTTGTGCTAGATCACCCTTACCCGTTTTCTGTGTGTATTAACCTGAAGGGAGTTTCCTTTGCATTATTTTGTGTGGCTGGGGCTTCCGTGAGGCCATGATAGCGAACGATGCCACCATGTGGACGAACTCACAATCTCCTTTGCCCACAAAGTCTCCCGAATGGCTTGGAAAAATGTTCTGCCGGGATAGCTCAACCGACATAGCACCCGGCAATTGGGAGACCCGGGTTCGATTTCCGATCCCGTCAGACTTTTTTCAAATCCATTCTTCCTTGGGATTTTTCCTGGGTGCGTACCATTTTTCGCTAGATCACCCTTACCCGTTTTATAATAGAAAACAAATCATATAGTACGAGATGTCGCTAAAAAAGAATGATAAAGTCGTTAGATTGAGCGGCAAAATAATGTAACTAGAAAATTAACTAATATATTGGATTATGACCATTGGTAAAGGATGAGACAATCACACGAATGATAAAATACAACATAAATCAATGAAATGAAGATAAAGAAGTATGTGTACGAGATTATATGAGGAAGAAATAAATAGAAAGTTGTTAGATAAAAGTATATATTTTGTACAATAATGAGTCTGAAGCTGAAGAAAGCTGAGAAGAGAATGGATGTATTACAAATGAGAGTCGAAGGTATTACACGGCTACGTAAGGTTGTAAACTGATGAAAATGATACAGTGAATACCGCAAGCAAAAGATTTGTAGTCTCCAAAAATTGAAGTAAAACCGATCAGCTAACACTTAAATAATAGATTGACCGCCGATCCTCGGAGGCCTTACGAGAGAATATCATGCAATGCACAGCGGGTTTTTGCTGCTTTAGCAAAAAATAAGAATTTGATCGGTGGGACGGAACTTCAATAACCAATTAGTAAAACGTGTTACAGAAAATGGGAACACATGTTCGGAGGAAAATATTCTAAAAATATCTTACATGTAAATCTTATCAGCACACATTTGAAAAATTTTGCACTTGCGTTACCAAGTATCAACTTTCGCCTCACAATTCAGAATCTTCATTTGTACTATTTTATTAATTCGCCGATTGATAAATGTCGTCACGCAGCTAATCAGAGGTATCCACAGATTAAGCTTTTAGAACCGGGTTCGAGTTAACTAAATCTTTCCATTATACTCAAATTATCTTTTCTGGCAGTGCCCCTTTGCAAGAAAAATGTATATAAATTTTCACTCATTCCACATACTTTTTCACTTGTATATATTGCTACGTAGCCACTGTTTTATTGTGTGTGAATTGTATGGAAAATAAGGATGGATAGGGAGTCGACATATTTTTTACTTCCGCCATTCGTAATTTAACACAACGTTGGTTGTGGCATCGGTCGCTAAGTACGTAAGACTAGAGGTCCGCTAAGCGGCACCCACAAACGCCAGAGGTCCTCATGGAGTCAGCCAGCTATTATATATTATTAAATTAATTTTATGAAAATCTCAATATAATTTTCGGGCATTGAGTTGTGTTGGCGATTTGAACATGCCTCTGCTACTGGGGTTAATGTTTGCCACATTCGACAGGAATAGTTATTTTCGTTCCATCATTGGCTGTCAATCCATGATTGCTTTTCATTTAAATTCACGTGTATTTCACAAAATCTTTGATTCTAGGAAAATAGCTTAATATTTTTTAAAGTCAGAAGCGAAAAGTTTACCCTGAAACCTCAACTGAACATTTGACTCCGTATGTCTTTGTACATACACATCTGCACTGTACGTATGAGCGCCATTACACAGCGCCGATTACCGATTTAAAGGGAATGGCTGATGTATACATCTGAATTGGAGTGTAGAGTATATTCGTGAGACGCGTTTGAAACTCGTTGATGGAGCTTACTGTAGACCAAAAATGTGGTCAAGGGTATGACGTGCATCCTGAGAGGGAAAATGTAATGCTAGGATTCGAGGCGTGATTTTGTCTGAAAAATCCTTCAGTGAAATAAAATCTCCCTAATTTTTACTTGCGTAAAGAATTTTCGCTTCGGTTAAAATATTCATACGATTGCCACGTGGACGGCATTTCTCAGAACTACCTTTTCTCGATAAACTCAAAAGCTAAAAATGCGTTATCGAATTATGGAACATTTTCCGTACACGTGCGGCCCTCTGTCAACTGTCATCTCTACAGCGACAACTCTTTGGCGACTTCGTATTTTGCCTTTCTTTCCAAAATATAAAAGGAAGTTTAACTCGATTGAATTTTTGTCGCTCAATTGATCTTTATCTTTTCTATTCCCTTCCCCTAAATTTACATTCGCATTTATTCCTTCGATTACTCAAAAAACAATCTTCGTGAAACACCCTCGCAAACTTTCTCATTTTTCTTTCTCAATTCCTCTTGTTTCATTGGTCAAAAATCAATATCCATGTCCTAGACTCATTATAAAGTGCTTACCTTATTCTAGAAATTGTTTTATCACAATGAAGTTTTATATTCTGATATGTAGAAATTTTAAACTGTATGTTTCTTGGCTACTTAATTGATGGCAAATACTTGTAAACTGTTGAACTTCCAGGGAAATCTGCTTGAATTTTAAATTGCGAAAGTTTTATTTGTTTATATACGAAATTGTTTTAGAAGTTTCTGAGTTATCTCCCATCCATTCACAATATTGAATGGGGCTAGAGCCCTTTTTGAGCATATTTCAAGATGATCTTAGATTTATTAGATCTCTTAAGTATTAAATTGAATTAAAATTTATGCACTTACCACAAACCAAACTTCATTTTTGACCTTCCCATTTGGGAAGGTCATAAAGGTGCTCTGTCCTTTGGGAGACCCAGGTTCGATTCCTGGTCCCGTCAGACGTTTTTCAAGTCCAATCTTCCTTGGGATTTTTCCTGGGTCGCACCATTTTGTGCTAGATCACCCTTACCCGTTTTCTGTGTGTATTAACCTGAAGGGAGTTTCCTTTGCATTATTTTGTGTGGCTGGGGCTTCCGTGAGGCCATGATAGCGAACGATGCCACCATGTGGACGAACTCACAATCTCCTTTGCCCACAAAGTCTCCCGAATGGCTTGGAAAAATGTTCTGCCGGGATAGCTCAACCGACATAGCACCCGGCAATTGGGAGACCCGGGTTCGATTTCCGATCCCGTCAGACTTTTTTCAAATCCATTCTTCCTTGGGATTTTTCCTGGGTGCGTACCATTTTTCGCTAGATCACCCTTACCCGTTTTATAATAGAAAACAAATCATATAGTACGAGATGTCGCTAAAAAAGAATGATAAAGTCGTTAGATTGAGCGGCAAAATTTCTACAAAGGAAGATGGAAAATACGAAAATGTATCAATCGATATATTAATTATTTAATTATATAATTAATTACCAACCACATAATATTGTATTTGGCATAAGTTTGTCTTTCCCCAGTTACTTTCCCTTTATCTGTTCCGCCATAGGTCTTTACGATGAATTTCAATTTACCTCACCTGTTTCGCTTATTCTTTAAAATTCCGAGAACTAAAGATTTATAATCGAATTAGGGAACCCTTACCGAGCGCTTAGATCCCTCTGTCACCTGTCTGCTCTTAAGAGTCTTCTACACAGGACTTTGAAGTCCTCTACGACACACAGTTTCACTGTCAAAGCCGCAAGACTTTGAACGTGTTTCATCTACTGGCGGACGCTTCATGGCTTGTAAGTCCTATTTGCTCGGGTCCTTCCATTCTCGCCCTTGTTTATCCCTCGTTGCTCCATATCGACGCTCCGCATAAACTATTTCTCCGACTCAGAGGGGAAGTGCCAAGAAACACGATCCGAAGTTTCTTTGGAATGCGGTGGGTGAATCACCGGGATTCCTTTGTGGAATTGAGCAGCAAATCATATATTCAATTTAACTAAATGATCTGTTAAAGGTAAGAATTAGAAAACTTTGTGTTTGTCCTTAAACATTTATTAAGCAAAGGATTGCTCTACCACCATTAAGAGAAATATAAATATATATTAGTAAGTATATAGGCAGTATAGTAAGTATAGTAGGTAGTATAAATCTTGACCTTCCCTACTATATTTATAATCCAAAATTTAAAGCGTTTACTTTCATTTGCATCTATCGGCATCCACGTTAATGACCTGCAAATCACCTTTCGGTGTGTGGCGGGGATAGTAAACAACAAGCTACTGAAGTACTTCTTTTGCTTGTTCTTATCGCCAATCGTCAGTTGAAAGAGTGAGTTCTTAAAATGGCTTGTCCCCACATCTGCCGTATTTCCCGGCCTATAAAACGCACCGTGATTCTCAGGTGGACGAAGCAAAGACTATACACACAGTAAAAAAGCCTGCTTATGAGTGAAACAAGGAAACGAGATTCGTAAAAGAGCGGCAATTTATGGAAGAATGAAGCAAAACCGCAATATTGCTATAAAACCTTCCGCAACGAGTAGAATATAAATCCCGCAATTCAAAGCACAATATTGATTACAATTACTATAACGCGGCCATTCCTAAGGTCAAAAAAGTCCTCACCCTCGGCTCATACGATGCAGGCCGATTTTAGATTAAATTTTCGCGAGGAAAAAGTGCGTCTTAGGCTGGGTAATACGGTATTTCTTTTGCTTTACGCTAATTGCAGGATCGGCCNCGAACCATTAAAAGAGATAAACGTTTCTTCAGGGGAAAACTGTACAAATTATTTACAATTTTCAGATTCGGTTATTCTGCAAAAGGTTCAACAATTGAAAAATAGGAAATCGAAGGGTCCGGATGAAATCCCTAGTGATGCGATAAAACTGGGCAATCGTGCAATTGTTCCCTATCTTAGAACACTTTTCACTGCAACGCTAAACAATAAATTCATTCCTGACGATTGGACCAAAGGGATCGTGATTCCAATACATAAAGGATGCTCAAAATCATCGTTAGATAACTACAGACCGATTAGTCTAACTTCACAAGTTTGCAAAGTCATGGAAAAAATTATAGCAGATCATATTCGTGTATTTTGGAAAGAAAATGACTGGCTGTGCAAGAGGCAACACGGATTCAGAACGGGCTTCTCATGCGAAACACAGCTCCTTGGTCTCGTTCAAGATATTGCAGAAACCATGGATCTCAGGGATGAAATAGATGCGATTGTTATCGATCTTACTAAGACATTCGATAAAGTACCGCACAACCTCCTAATAGCAAAGATACGGAAATTAAATATCGATCATAGAGTTATAGATTGGATTAAACAACTTTTGACGAAGAGAAAACAAAGTTAGAATCGGAGATGTTTTCTCAAAAGAGGCAGACGTTACTTCAGGTATTCCTCAAGGTAGCGTTCTTGGGCCACTGCTATTCCTCATTTACGTAAATGACCTCCCAGCAAACATTAAATCCGATATCAGACTGTTTGCCGATGACTGCATACTATACAGGCGGATAACGAATGCTCATGATCGCCTAATTCTGCAAAATGATTTAAATCGACTAGCGGAGTGGACTAAGTTAAACGGAATGGAAATTAATGTCGGTAAATGTAAACATATCAAGTTTTCCTGAAGAAAGTCTCAAATATCTCATAAATACTCCCTAAATGATGAAAACATTAACGTCGTTTCCGATTGCAAATATCTAGGTATTAGGCTGATTGAAAACCTTAAATGGGGGAAACACATCGAGGACATTGTTGCGAAGGCATATAGGAATCTTCATTTCGTAATGAAGAACCTAATACGAAGTGGGAAGGGTGTCAAGGAAAGAGCGTACAAATCCCTGGTCAGGCCGATAGTAGAATATGGAACGAATTTTTGGGATCCCCACGAAACAGGTCTCACTAAAAAGCTCGAAGACGTGCAAAGAAAGGCGGCTAGGTACGTAGTCGGCAATCACAGGAAAACCGAAAGTGTAAGTAAAATGATAGCTAATATGAAATGGGAATCATTAGAATCGAGGAAATCGAAAGAAACACGGAGAAAAATGGAATTAAATTTAAGGAATGCAAGTTTGAACGGAATAATAGAAAAAAGAATAATTTACGATATAAATGAAAATGTGCAAAACTCTCAATACGCTGTCTTCATATTGAATGTAAATCTAAACCTATGTTATTTGGGAATTTGCAATGGCGGAAAATTACGACATTAATTTCCCTCGAATATCTTAGGAGATTTGGAATTCAACGAAGGAAAATTTCGTTAACAAAGCTTGGTAGATACTTTTTTATAGTACTCTTTTTACAGAGGAAGAATGTTTCATTGGAGCTACTTAATTCTCGTTATTGTAAATTTCTAGGAAATCGCTTCAATGCTAGACGTTGGGTAACATGAAATATTGTGAGTGGATTTAAATTTTTCGGAAGGCATGCCATTCTGGCACGCTTTTATATTGATTTTTAAATTGACACTGGAAGATCAGGGTTCGAATCCTGATCTTTCAGATTTTTTTCATGTCCGTATCTGCATGGGAATGTTCCCAGGTGCAAGCCTTATCGTACAAAGTTACCGATCGCCCTTTTCCTTGTCACATGTTACAATATCCATTTATCAGGAATATAATGCTTAATAAAAAGTTAGATATTCCAAGCGATGGCTTACTTTTTAGTCAATCAAGACGCTAGGTATATCAAAATCTAAATGGATGCAACTTCTTTACAAGCTATTGGTACAAGCTATTTTGCACAAGTGCTATAGTAGTGCAAATTTTCAGCTACGCATATATTTCGTGGGTGTTTTCCTGCAGAGTTTTATTTTATGTTTTTCCTAAGTGCAGACTTAGGTTTTTTTTTAATCCCCATGTAATAGTTCCTTCTTTTTAGCTGAACTCCCAATACCTCTTTCTTTCTACCTGTAATGGCTAAGGGCTAGATGTAAGAAGAGACTAATTAGTTTCAATCTCACCCATAAATAAAGACGAGTTATTGTTATTATTATNATTTGGCATAAGTTTGTCTTTCCCCAGTTACTTTCCCTTTATCTGTTCCGCCATAGGTCTTTACGATGAATTTCAATTTACCTCACCTGTTTCGCTTATTCTTTAAAATTCCGAGAACTAAAGATTTATAATCGAATTAGGGAACCCTTACCGAGCGCTTAGATCCCTCTGTCACCTGTCTGCTCTTAAGAGTCTTCTACACAGGACTTTGAAGTCCTCTACGACACACAGTTTCACTGTCAAAGCCGCAAGACTTTGAACGTGTTTCATCTACTGGCGGACGCTTCATGGCTTGTAAGTCCTATTTGCTCGGGTCCTTCCATTCTCGCCCTTGTTTATCCCTCGTTGCTCCATATCGACGCTCCGCATAAACTATTTCTCCGACTCAGAGGGGAAGTGCCAAGAAACACGATCCGAAGTTTCTTTGGAATGCGGTGGGTGAATCACCGGGATTCCTTTGTGGAATTGAGCAGCAAATCATATATTCAATTTAACTAAATGATCTGTTAAAGGTAAGAATTAGAAAACTTTGTGTTTGTCCTTAAACATTTATTAAGCAAAGGATTGCTCTACCACCATTAAGAGAAATATAAATATATATTAGTAAGTATATAGGCAGTATAGTAAGTATAGTAGGTAGTATAAATCTTGACCTTCCCTACTATATTTATAATCCAAAATTTAAAGCGTTTACTTTCATTTGCATCTATCGGCATCCACGTTAATGACCTGCAAATCACCTTTCGGTGTGTGGCGGGGATAGTAAACAACAAGCTACTGAAGTACTTCTTTTGCTTGTTCTTATCGCCAATCGTCAGTTGAAAGAGTGAGTTCTTAAAATGGCTTGTCCCCACATCTGCCGTATTTCCCGGCCTATAAAACGCACCGTGATTCTCAGGTGGACGAAGCAAAGACTATACACACAGTAAAAAAGCCTGCTTATGAGTGAAACAAGGAAACGAGATTCGTAAAAGAGCGGCAATTTATGGAAGAATGAAGCAAAACCGCAATATTGCTATAAAACCTTCCGCAACGAGTAGAATATAAATCCCGCAATTCAAAGCACAATATTGATTACAATTACTATAACGCGGCCATTCCTAAGGTCAAAAAAGTCCTCACCCTCGGCTCATACGATGCAGGCCGATTTTAGATTAAATTTTCGCGAGGAAAAAGTGCGTCTTAGGCTGGGTAATACGGTATTTCTTTTGCTTTACGCTAATTGCAGGATCGGCCAGAGTAGCAGGGGATCGGCCAGCTCGCATGACAACTGAACTACATTCATATCAATAAGGCGCAGATATAATATTCTCGGAAGACGTAGTAGATACTGTGCGTCATTACTATTACATAGGACAACACGATGCTACTAAATATCAGAAAATAAATGCTAGATATGGCCGCTTCAAAGATTTAGCCTATTCATGGGATTTGTGTAACAGTAAAAGATTAGAGAAATAACTCATGTTCATGCTCATGGTTCATGTCCAGTATACATACATATGCCCACGTATACGTATTACTACGCTGTCCTTCGTGACCTCACATTTACAGTAATTTTCTGTTCTCACTATACACTCCATTGAAATCGGGCTGTTGTTTCCTGTCTGTTTTGCTGATATTTTGCCTCACCCGGGTTTTCCATTGACTACAAATTTCCCCCGTTTCTTTCGACTACAAATTTTCATGTTACATATCAGAGGTTTTATTCCGACAATTTTTTTATTCCTCCTCGATTAAGTACTTGTGTATTATTGGTCATTGTCTTTCTTCTTGTGTCTATCAGTCTTTCTTTGTCCCATGGTACGTATAGTTCACATTACTTACCTAGTTATTTCCAACTGAAGTGGACTTAAGTTTCGATTTGGACTGAGAATAATATATTTCATACATACATTTGCGGTAATTATTGCTTACAATTACGTCTCAGCCTCGCAAATAGAATTAACGTAAAGCTTAGGGAGGGATCGAGAAGATATGCATCTTATAGATAAATTTTCTTGTTTGAGTCGAATTATTCCAATCTGATTCGCATGACCTAATATGAAACAATTTTTGATTTCGGAGTCGAAAATAATGTACTGCTTACATATGGAGTTACTGTTTGTCGAAGTTGGCGTTTTGAAACTGCGGGCATATAGTTTGTTTTCCTGGGTGCTTATGAGTAATTATGTTCGAAACTCCTAGGGAATAGAATCCTTATGCAGGATTCACTCGGTGATTTAATTTATTTATCTAGCTTTGAAGTTCTACAAACTTAAAAGGCTTCTTCCAAAGAGTTTCACTGACTTAACCAGGATGCGAGCTGTCCAAATTAGTTCAGCCATGCAAAAGCTACGTTTGTTTTTTTTTCTAAATTATTCTCCGCTAAAAATTTCGGGTATTTCTGTGACATTGTTTACCTTGATCAAGAGGAGCAGATTAGTAGTAGGTGAAGTAAACTACTCGCTGCATCTCGGGAATGGTTATTAAATTACTTACTCGAGGTAAGACTAGAAGAAATTCATTTTTTGGTGAATGCATTCCTTTCAAACGTTTTTAAAAAGGTTATGGAGTTGACAGATAATCTAATGAGGCTCAAAACGAATCGGTATGCATTGGGAAGAACTCGAATGTGGGCCTGTTTTTTGCACGAGTCCATTTTGTTAATGCAGAAGTAGCAGTATTGTTCACACACACAAGTGCCTCGACAACCTAGGTCATTTCGAACGTAGGCCCCCAACGCGAATCGAACCCGACACCGAAGTATAACGCGTTGCTCAATTGGCTAGTCGAGATCCATACATCTTTTACAGTGTTACCGAACGTTTTAATTCCTATCGAAAAGAGGCTTAAAATTAATCATTAGAAAAAGGGTAATAATCTTGCAGCTAACGAAGAGAGATGACTAAAGAAGCTCTCAATATGTGATGTACAGAAATACGAACCTTCATGAGCAGTAATACGCTTTCATTTATAATGATATGGATGGCATTTGTCCATGCATATGTAAGAACCCTGCAAGCCGCCTTTCCGCGTGTGGCAGGGGGTGCATGCACCATGATTCCTTTTCCTTAATCGATTATTTTCGCGTATCGTTCGCAGAAAAAATGAGTTCTTGAATCGATTGGTTCTAGCATCTATTTCTCTGATCTTTCTCGTAGTATCGGAACGGCCTATGTATTATGGTGAACATATCATATCGGCTACATCATCTCTGAACGTGCTTTCTCTAAATGTATCCAGTAAATTGATCCTTTGTTGAAATCTTCTAACTTCTGAAGATTCCCATTTTGCGTCCTGGTGCATCTGAGTGACGCTCACTGATCGTAGTAATTCCTCACAAAACGTATCGCCTTTCGCTGCACCTTTTCTAAGTCATGAATACAACACTTATCGGCAGTGTCCCATATACAATCGTTCAAGCATACTCAAGATGAGGTCTAAATAACTTAAAAATAATATCGCTCGAGAGCTTTTTCTTCGCTCCGACCGACAGTTCTCTTAACGAAGCCGAGTTTTTTAAGTGCTTTTCCGCATATATTATGGATGTGGGTACTCCATGTTAACTTATTCGTGAGAGTTACTCCAAGATATTTCACCGATTCTACCGTTAATAAGTTTATCCCACAGAGACTGTATGGTTAACCTTTAATAATAGATTTTCTTTCGAAGAAATTAACTACTGAGCTATTGTCTACATTTAGCTCTAATTACCAATCATCGCACCATTCTATAATGTTGTCTAAATCATTCGACAGGGTTAATCTGTCCTCTCTACTCTCTATTACGTACCCTCCGTATCGTCCGCAAATATGGTAACTTTACTATCAAGAAGATTACTAAGGTCTTTGTTGTATACTTTACAAAACCAAAAGGTTAGGGAATATGTATAAAACCGTGATAGGGAAGCCTTCATTGAAAGAATTAAACAGTAGACTCCGGAAATCGGATTATTTAGGAAGGAATGATCACAATCATAAAGTTGGTACTCTAAAACAAAAAACGGATGTCTGTAAATACTCTTTTCTAAATAGGGGAATAGTAGAATGGAACAATTTACCTGGGGAAGTGTTCGAACCTTTTCCTCAGACTGGGAATGTATTTGTAAATAGAATTAAAAGAGTTGTGTGATGTTAAATAAATTTTATCAATAAT
>KZ308911.1:257613-290253 GCA_000376725.2 Ladona fulva | reverse complement strand
ATCTTAAGATTTTCCTGCATGCATACGTTAAATATATTATAGTAATGTTTGTAAATCCGTGGGTAAGATAACATTATGAGTACTACGTATTACTAGCACAAAGTAGAAATATGTATGCAGTATAAAATGGTATATAATACGACGTCTGACCGCACAATATTCAGTCTGGGGGCCAGTTCCAACCCAGCCCCTCTGCCACTAGCTACCGAAAACTTTAAAGGGGCTTACTAAGCAAGATGGGGTATGAGGTAGTTTGCCCTTGCTTTCTTCACTATACCAGAATGTTGAAAATTCCTACAAATGCAACATAACGAACCTATAAATAACTTTTTTCATGACAATCAAAATAAGGAGTGATCAAGATGAATGTCATCACTAAAAATCATTCATACCTCAGTAGCTTTCGTATCAAAACAGCCATGAAAGATACCGAGGAAAAGTAAATGAATGTTCCATTATTTTCTATCCTTACCCAAAGGGCAACTGAAAATATTCAGGTATATACTAATAGTAGGGTCTTTGGAAGGTTTGCGATCTAAGGAAATAATAATTAAACTTTTTGTTAACATGGGCGAATCTCTAAATATAGGGTATTCAATATCAATAGTTATCCAGAAAATTCATTTTATATTTAGTATAAGTTTAATCTCTATGAATGTAATATATATTAGCTAAGGTGGAGATAAGTTTACCTGTATGCATAGGCTAATTGCTAGTCGTCTGAACGTCGTCTGAACTTAGATACGGTATTTCTTTACCTTACAAGCTATGTCAGTGTTAAAGTAAATAAGAAATTTAAATATGCACATCTGAAGCTGAAATAAAGGAGTATGTATCACAAGAAGAAAACAGACCTTTGGAGTGATGGGATTGTTTGGGGGAGGAATTCATTGAAAGAGTATAATGTTGGTTGAAACTCCGCATTTAGATTTTAATGATATGAGGATTATTGAAGAAGGTACTACAAAATGTGAGATCTTAAAGTGGCGTCGCTGAATTCTTAGGCACGTGCGCACTATGCAATCGCCGTTAAATCCCTCCACATAATCGTAACAACACGGAAACTTGTCTGTTGTCAGCGAAAACGATTCTCGCGAAGTTTTTCGCTCTTTGATTAGCGCTTTTCTATTGACACCACGCCAAGGTGGAGAATATAGATGGCGACAATTTCCTCATCGCTTGTCATTTGTTTTTGCAAGGTCACCTCGGTGGCAGCTATCTACGCACGTAGGAGGTCACCGACTCTTTGGCTTACGCATACTGTAAATCGCTGAATACATTTCGTTGCGCTTATGGATCTAAACCCGACAGCACATTCCGAATGCCAGAGACAACAGAATTGACGTGTTTCTATGAATGCCTCTTTCGCATTGTTTTGGGAGCGAACTTTTTTGAAATAGCCCTTATTTAAATTGATATTTTTATAATAAAGTAAATGTGTGTTTTATTTTTTGTCAACTGTTTCGCTATAGTAATAAATTTCGATTTCACACGCGCCTATGAAAGGGACTTTGGCTTTTCTGCATATAGAGCTCAATATAGAAAATACTGACTGATTGAAAATAGTGACTAACTTCTTCCATAGTAAATCTATTGCCAATGATTATTAGAATAGCCTCCGAAGGAAAACTTAATCATCAACACCAGAATCGGTAAAATATCTTGGAGTAACCCTCACGAATAACTTAGCATGGGGTAATATATAACATCCGTTACATATTAAGAGAATAGTCTGTAGGAGCGAAGAAAAAGTCCGTGAGCGATGTTACGTTGCGTTGGTCAGGCCTCACCTTGAATGTTTGTGGTGTGTGGAATATTGCCGAAAAGTGTTGAATTGGAGAATTGGGAAAAGTACAGTGAAAGGCAATACATTTCGTAAAAAATTGTTTATTACAAATCAGTTAGTTATATGCAAATGCTTCAGGACGCAGGATGGAAATCTGTAGAAGATGAAAGATTTGAACAAAGATTTAATTTACTTAACAAGTTCAGAGAAGGTTCCTTCTTAGAAGATGTAGATATTACGCGTCCTTCATATTGCATAAGCAGTTCTGACACTGAGATAAAAATCAGAAAAATAGATGCTAAAACTAGACCTTTCAAAATAATTTTTTTCCGCGAACAATACGCGAAAGTAATTGATAAAGGAATTAGAGTCATGGTGCATGCACCCACTGCCACTCGCCGAAAGGCGGCATGTTGGGTACATATGTAGATGTAGATGTAGAAGTAGGGATAGTTTCTTACAGGCTAAGCGTGGTACTAAGATTTAGGGGTACCGATTAATCCAAAACCTGGATCCCGGATAATCGGAAGCAAACAGTGCTTTTCCATCCTTCCATATATAGCGTCTCGAAATCTGAATTGTAAAATAATCTTTGAATTCAAGGAAACGGTTTTGAGGACATCCGTCGGGCCTCATATTTAATGGGAAGAATATGATATGTTCATTTGAATGGAGCTGTGATTTTGAAACTCTTAAGATAGAGGTCCAGGAAGCTGAACCAGGATAGCTAAGTTCTTTAGTCGGTTTTATCACGTCATTTCACGGGAAAGCTAGACGATAATTCTCTCCAAAACTAGCCAAATAATCTAGGGTTTGACTTTTGTATTGGAATTTTAGAAGGAGAAAGGGAAATGAAAAAAGTCTGACGGAACCGGGATTCCCAATTGCCGGTAGGTTGCTCTATCCATTATGCTATTCCACCTGAACATTTCTCCATGCCGTTTGGGAGACATTGTAGGAAAGGCGTATTTGGAGACCCGGGTTCGAGTCCCGGTTCCGTCACACTTCTTTCATGTCCGTTTCTCCTTGGGAATGTTCCTAGCTGCACGCCTTATCGTGCCAAGTACCTAAAACCCTTTTCCTTGTTTCAATTGAATTACTAGTTTATCAGAAAGTATTATATTATTTAGTAAGTATTAAGTTGTGTAAATCTTGTGCACTATTCAGTTGACTCTAACCAGAATAAGTTAAAAGTCATAATTTGAAATACATTACTTGCTTATTGGCTTGTATTCTCAATCACGTTAAGCCAAGTGCCTCGACCCTGACTTACGAAGAAATAAAGAAATTGGTTTACGCCGTGAATGCATGCTACCAGCAGTATTGAATTGTAACTTTGGTTGCATAATCTACAGGATAGCGCAAAGAGAAATTCGCGGAAATATAGTTGAAATGAGGCTAGGTATACGATAAGGAACAATAACGAGCGATAATTTAGTGCACACTGTTCGTTAGATATTCCAGCAAAAGAGGGAAGTTTAAAAGAAGAGAAGGAAGACTTGATAATGGATTAGAATGATACTCTAGTGTTGAGCTCTTTGTGGGTGTTGTATTTCTTGTGGATGAAGAAAAGCTCCAAAGAGAAAGGCAATCCTTCAAGGGAAACAAGTATTTGATAACTAAGAAGGTTCTTCATCCAGTCTATTTTCAGAAGAGAATTCACTCAAGGTTTGTTTCACCCAAAGCATACTTGTCGGAATAGTATTGGAAAAGGTTAGATTGTCTGGAATATCAAACAGTTCGCTGTAAGAAATCGTAAATTCAGGGTTTGTTAGGAGATGAGTGAAAAAATATTTGAAACTACCCCAAAAATCATAATAAATGGTCTTGAACGTGCATTTAACTTAATTGTAACTTACGTAACCGATACCAACCGTGTTCAGCATCAAAAATGCTTCGTAAATTGCCCTTATGGCGTTGTTGGGGAGTGATTTTTAGCTAAAACATTTTCTTCTAATTTTGATATTAAAATTACAATCATCGAACTATATTGCCATACTGAAAATCTTTTTTCTTTGAAAATAGTTATATTTCGTTTTGTTTGCCTATTTCTATTTTTCATTGTACCGTTATTTTTGCTGTTTGTACCACCCCGATCTCTGTGGGTGATTTCTCAAAGCGTGGGTTATTACCATTATTATATGATATTATCTTCGTCGAACATAAGTTAAAAAGATATTTTCCACGTCACACTCTGTATTTTTTCATTAACTTTGTAATTAACGACAAAATAGATTATGTGAGAAAGATAACTCTCGTATAACCTCACAGAATTAAAGGTCAATGTAACCTCAGTTTTAACAAGTTTTAAATAGTTAAATAATGAAAGGTCACTCTGGTCTTATGTAACATATGGCGAGTATGGTTTCAAAAAGGGCTATCTTCCATTAAATGACAATAATACATTTGCTCGAATATTGATCCTTAGAGTTTTATGCTCTTTGAGTTATGGAGTCAAGAAGAAGTTATAACTGGAAGCGCTTCATTATAAATTTTATTTTAATTTATCCAGAGCTATTGGAAAAGAAATATCAAACTGAAGAACTGATGGTATATGTTCCTGTTAGTGTATCGTCACGCATTTCTTCTCGCTCTAATCATTTCTTTCTTCTTCTCTCCCGAATTCATCACGATGGGAATGCATGTGCCGTGGCACCACTTTGTTTTCCTCCATCTACTTGCTTTTCATCCGATAGGCTTCCTTCATTCGCACTTCCTTCGCCATTTCCAACTGCTGCTCCTTTCACCGCTTCATCTCACACTGCCTTCTTCGTAGTTTCTACTTCCTTTTCTTCTACACCCTCCATTGTTCCTTCCACCTCCATATGCTTCCCGTCTCTCACCCTCCATCTCCTCTGCTTTCCCGCCTCACCTCCTCCCCTACGTCTTTGAGTCCCCAATTCCCAACTTTTTTAAATGTTCGGGAATCGAGAACAGGGAATCGCATTCCCCGAGAATTCCCGGGATCATCCTTTTCATTTAATTGTGATGGATCGCACAATGGGTTGCCACCTTTCCGGGTTTCGCATCATATATCCACGTCCGGCAGTGAGAACAAAGTTTAAGGGCTGAAAGAAGTTCCTACGGTATAATTAGTCGAATTATAGTTTATTCTAGATTCGTAACTTATATTTATAGTGCGAAAAACCAGTATTTTTTGTTTCATTAAGTTTCACCCAATGGATGTTTTACCAATGGATGGCTCACCCAGAGAATTTTTACCCAAAGACATTACATCAAAGAATTTTACCTAAGAGTCGGTTCACACTAGTGGTATTTTACCCCCGAAGGATTTATCGCCCAAGGGGTAATATACCCAAGAGTTTTCACCAAATGGTAATTTGAAAATCGAAATAAGATAATACCGTAAAAATATAAGAAATCAATATAATTTTCTTAAATTAACTGCAACTGTTGAAAAAGTAGTCTAAATAGTCAGACAAATATTTAAACATGATATACGCCTTAGGTGAAATTTCTCTTGGATGAGCCGACTCATGAGTAATACGTATTTCAATGAAATTCCCCTTAGTGAATCACCCTGGTATAGTATTTTTCGTGAAGATTCGGCTTTATTGTTTGGTTGTTTCCTACTCTTTGGAAGACTAGTTAATGGTTTAATTCACTCCAGCACCTATTCCGATTGACCTTGCCTCAACCAATGCTTATCATAAGCCATAGGAGATGTTATTTGCTCTATAAATAATATATAATAATGAATATAGAATAAACTCTGTTTTCCTGAGAAAAGTAGCCAAAGAAGTAAAGAAATGAACTCCTAAAAGAAAAATAAGAATGCATATGCAGGTATTAGGCGAAATAGAGACACGGTTGAGGTTAGGAATATGAAAAGCTGTTTTAGGTCCGACTTGCTGAATTAATTCAGAGCAGAGGTTCACAATGCCTTCAGCTGTATGCGTAGCATGATAAAAATATCGTTATTATTCAATGAAATTTTGATTCCAAAAACTCAAAAATACAATAAATATATAAAACGAGAAATTTTAATCGAAACAACCTTCGAATCAGGATATGTCTTTGGATATCTTCATCTTCTTAATAAAATAAATAAATCTATAAGATATGGGGTCGAACCTGTGACAACACGGAAGATAGTAACGAGCTCATTACCTCAAAGGGTTTGAGATTAATATATGAAAACTATAGAAACGTACGCCTTTTACCAAATATTATTTGGTATAGATTTCATGAACCTATTTATATATTGAAAAAATATCCTTTTGATGAAATCTCCCTAGAGTAAAATACCTCTCGAGTGAAAAATCCTGGGATATATAGTTTTAGGCGTAACGGCTGGATAAAAAGGTGAACCGCTTTCTTAGAACAGTCTCTTGAGGGAAACGCTTTGAGCAAAACGCCTTCGAACCGATTACTTTGCTTTATTTCCTTGACAATGAACTCTGTCGGAATCAAAATGAATAGAACTGGTATTACGGTGTTCATAGTTCCTTAAAGTATTGGCCGATCGTGATTTGAAAATGTGATGGGAGAAATGCTATTACAAATCCTATTGAAACTAAGCATCGAGATTAATACTAGGTTTATTATTTCTCAGAATCAAAGGAAAAGGAAATAATTTCCATATTTGGAATATTACTGTGAGACTTGGAGTAATTAAACGTTAATTTCATGGAAATTTATTAAAACCTAATTTTATTAATACCAAATAATTCACGACCATTATCGTAGCAGAAAGATGTCCTGTGTTTCAGGTTGCACTTAGAAGGCTGGTTTATCTGATTAGATCACAGATTAGAATAATTACATAATAGTTAATTGAACAGCAAGTGGCACAACAAATTTAACAATACAACGATAGATAATTGTGGAAACCATTACTCCCCATTATCATGTCTCTATCTCATTCACATCATTAAATTATCATCAAGATTTTTCAGGGTTTCTGGTTGTCCATCACGGCTTCCGTGGCGTTCCCGAGGAACACGAAGTCCCCATCGTACATCACACTATCAGTTATTCCCCCACTCTTCTCAAATTTCATATTTGAAATTATACACTACTTTTAAAACAATTTAAACAAATGCAAGTATTTTAAAATTTAATTACGAGAGCATATTTTTTTCAAAGACAGGATTTTAAGAGAAGTCCTTCAGGAGAGATTGTTTCACACGTTTATGCTTCTATCCAATTAAGAGTATTTAGCAATATTAGTTCTTTACCTTTTATGGTACCGACTTCTTCCAAAAAATTAACAAACTTTAAAATCCCTCCCATCCCTTACTGTCCACAATTATCTAGTAAACATAACCTAGCCTCCTTATACCGTAAAAGATGACTTGTTTTTTATCAGCCTCGGGATCTGAAAGCAAATTTTTAGCCTGAGAAAATGCTTACGAAGACCATGGGATTGTCCTAATTGAACATTCCGTCACATCTGAAGAGAAGAAACGACATAAAAAAGAATCGATAGTAGATGAAACGAGAATCTGATGCTTGCTCCTTACAGGCATTTAATTACGACTAAATTCTATGTGATTTCCTCAGCATCGTTGTTTCTCTCGCGTGACATTTAACCTTTTCGACTTAAGTTTTTTTCCCGACACAGCGCATTATTCCCCAGGAGGACTTTATTCTCACCTACTTACATCGCAACAAGGACAGTTTCACGCATAAATACGTTCTCAGATATGCTTTGGGCTCCTCTACTCGCAATTGTCCCCATGTATGAAGCGATTCGTTTCAAAGCGACTGCTCCCTTTCTGTATACATCTCCCTTCTTAGAGCTCCTCTTCGTTCTCATCTAATGGGTCCGCTCCTCCCACATTACGACGCCTCTCCTACGAACGATTCTCCAAAGAGAATACGACAAAAAGGGGTCACAGAGGACTCCAAAATCCTGTACCCTATTGATTGACTTCCTTCTTATTCCGGAAGCGGTGAAGAGGGGACCATTAGTCAATATGCGAGCATAGCGCAATCAGATGGCCATTGAGGCTAACAATGAGAGTGGAATGCGACGTTCTATGTCTTTTCGCATTGGTGCAGATATCAATGTCTGAAATATTCTTCCATGCTTCATGAGGTAGCAGAAAGTGCATGAATGGATTTAGTCGTTGGTCGAGATTGATAGTTCCCAATCTTTATATATTTCATACCGTTTTTCATTTGAGTCAGATATAGAGATGTGTGTATCTCTCATTTATCCTTCTCTATCTCTCCTGTTCGTGGCTGTGATTATCTGAAAAAGACAGAGGATAACGATCACCGTTACCAAGATGCTCCTCGACATGAATCGTTAGAATTAAAGAGAATAAAGTTTGATGAAATTATTCAATAAATTCAGAAACAACACGCTCTCGGAAGAAGATAATACACATGATGCGCATTCATAGATACATCAGCACTTCAGATATTACGTGAAAAATGAAGGAAATAGATGCTATCGATAGATGCTAGATCGCTTCAAGCCTGATTTTTCTCCGCGGACAATACCCATAGATGAAAGAAAATGGGATATGGATAAACTTAGGTAGCATACACCTCCTGCCATACGCGGAAAGTAGGCTCCTGGTAGTTGCACATAGTGAGGCTGATTAATGGTAGTTATCTACGTCACTCCTTATTCGATACCACGAAAAAGTGATTAACGAAGCCTTTTTCCTACATTGGTGAAATTTCTCCGCTGACAGCATTTTTTCTCAGTCATAAAATCAAGGAAATATGACCTCACTCCTCATCATGGCTGCCTTATTAATTTATTTAAAAAACCCATAAACAATGCAATACCTATATAATGGATTGAAAACAGTTTACCATGCAACAAAAAGTATGCAAATTTTTAAAAGTTATCAAAATATAAAGAAAAATATAGAAATAAAGAAATAAGCTTTTACTCTGAAACAATTTAAAATAAAAGTACATGTGACAATATAAGTTATACTTGAGTTAAAATCATATAAATGGATCTAATAAATGAGTAAGGGATAACAAATGTGGCAAGCGATAGATAAAGGATAGTTTAGTGATGGAAAGTCGAGAACAATGAAATAAAGATTTTAAAATGGTCGGACGGGAAAGGACACGGAGGGGAAAATTGGAAATCAAAGTATTAGTCCTGTATTTACCCTCAATAATACTTAGAAAAAAATTAAAGTCATTGCGCTTTAAACGCTCGGTGAGACATGGTTTCCCTAAGGTAGATGCTATTATTTCCCTAAGGTAGATGCTATTATTTTAAAAGGGTTGGTACTGGTACCAGAGAATTGACAGAAAGAAATGAATTGCTCTCTATGGAATTTGAATGTTAGAGTCTGTAGCCTTTGTCCAAACAGAAGAGCAGTAATCGAGTGTTGGTGGTACAGATATATATGTTGATGATTTAACAGATTGAATCAGCATCACTCATACATGGTATTTCCTCATTCCGTTTACATCAATTTCCATATAAAAGAGCCAGGAGAAGATTGGGTCACAGTAATCATAAAAAGGAAGTACTGGTGATGGTGCCCGAAGGTTCCTCCTCCTCCAAGGAGGAAGACCTTCCTCCTCAAACACTAAAATACCTTATACCTTTCCTGAATAGAATGATTTCTGAGAAGGAACATAGACATAAACATAGACGTAGATAAATAAAGCGAATTAATGTAAGATTACAGAGGTATTACTTTTTACTAGCAAATAGAGGAGCTCCTGAATATGGAACGTTTCAACTTGAATTGTATACAATGTCACAAGCACACACATAAGCACAATTATAATTCACATAATTTGATGATTTAATACTTGTAGTATGATTGTACTTGGATTATGGTCTACTAGGATTATAACAGTGCTTACATTATGGACTACTTAAATTACGTAATTTCTACTGTGAATATTTTCCATTTCATGTATTATTTTACTTTTATGTGATAAGATAAGTGTGTTTTGTAAATTTGTTATGGGAAATCTCTAACTTAACTGTTTCGTTGTAATGTTTAGTATATTTTAAACAAGCAGCTAAAAGCGAAATACCAACTTGTAACGGTCTCTTCCTTTGTTCTGCTGGCAATGCAAGAGTTTTCGATTCTGTAATGCTTACAACAATTCTCATAATATTTCATGGAATAGTAATTACCTCTCCGCGTTCCATGGAATACAAGTTGAGCAACGCTGTCATAAATGCTTCTTTTCGTCGATTATTGAATATTCGAGCGTAGAGCATCGTTGTTGCTGTTTATGAAATTCATGGGAGCAAATATATCAATTAATTATCCAAATGGCGTTTTTCATTCATCGCTATTGTCTTTCATCTCATCAGTCAAGAAATCAAGAATTACACATTAATATATATTCGATAGTTGACCTAATTTATTTGCTTAACGCCATTTAAAAATGAATTGCACTTTGATAAAAGTAAAATCTACACTAAGGAATCCAACGGAAGTCAAAAACTCTGCTTATCGTTATCAAAAAAATACGAATTCCTTTTCCCTTAGAAGTCCGAAACGGAAATAACATCACCTTAGATTAGTGCACATACGGTAACAAAGGGAGATGATATACGTAAACATGCAAATTAATTCCCAAATTTATTTCGAGTGTTATTTATGTAATCGACAAAATGATTCTGTCGAATCCAACAATGAGTGAAAATTTATTCGTCGAAGAAAATTGTAGTAGAAGGTAATCCATTATTAATAGAACATCGCAGAAAGATAAGCTAGCAAAATTTTTCATAGAAGAATCTATCGTAAAGAACAATGCCCGAAAAATTGTTTAGAAGAAAGTCACTTTCACTTATTCAAGAAACATATTGATTTCCGTTGCAAAATTTCTGCAAAGTTTGAATTCTTCCGACTACTTCACGATGCTTTCGCACAAAGTTTTCCAGCAAAAAGAGTAAGGATCCGAACCACCGTTCAAGTGGAAAAAATCCTATAAATCGTTATATTAACAATAGTACGTGGCAAAAAGAACGGAAACAAAAAATTATCCTTTCTGCTCCAAATGTATCTTATTCATCACTGTCGATCAATTTGCACAAATTGCTTTAATTTCACGTAGCTACGTCATCGGTTTTTGTTTGATTGGAAATTTTGTTGGACACGACACATTGTCAATAAATTCTATTAATTTTTTTTTCTATGCATTAAGATTAAACTTTAACTAACTAGAAGCAGAAAAATATTTTCCTCGATTCTTTTGACATTATTGATCCTTGAAATTCGTATGGTCGATTCAGACCAACGTAGATACTGGATTCAATTTCAAAGACGTGATTATTCGAGCGTTAAGTCCATAAAAAAACTA
This sequence comes from Ladona fulva, assembly GCA_000376725.2. Taxonomy (NCBI): domain Eukaryota; kingdom Metazoa; phylum Arthropoda; class Insecta; order Odonata; family Libellulidae; genus Ladona; species Ladona fulva. Next base: position 279,194 of record KZ308911.1, on the reverse strand, counting down.
TACGTATGTCATATCTTTTTGGATAATTTTGCGGCTTCCTATAGTACGTCTTTCTCATCCTTTATCTATTAGTGCGATTAAATACTCCTCGGTGTAAATTGCTGATAGAAAGTAAAATAAATCGACCAGGTTGCATAAAGCATATTACTGGAGGCGGTAAGGTTTTGAAAATTTAATTGATCAGCCGGATTTCTTTGGGAAATATAGCCAAAAATACTAAATTATGTTTAGACGGCGGATAATCGACATCACAACGTATTATTTTACTACTGGAAGTATCTCTCAATGCAATAAGTTACCTTAAGTCCCTTGCTAGAAACGTTTTAAGGAAAAAGAGCCGTTTTGATGTAATATGAGGAGGAATATAGGGTATTTTACAGTACGATAATTCTAAAAGAAGCTAGAGAATGCTTTGAAGGCGACTTTCTTCGTAACCACTAAGGTAGCCGTTGAGTTCTGTCATGAGCTCAAAATATCCATAACGAAGCTGATGATGTATCAGTTACGTAGGAATGAAAATTTTTCGCGCTGCCTATTTGGCAGCGCGACAGGATTCGGGGTGACCTTAACGCTCAGCTGGGCAATGCCGTGGGGTGGAAAAAGCCACCGTAATCCCAGGGTAGCAGGTGAATCGGGACAGTTCAGGACAGAAGATGTCCGCCATTTTGTTACGTAAAATGAGCAGTGATCCATATTTGAGCGTAAAATCTACAACGAATCAAAAGATCAGGAAAAATACTGAAATATTGCATAGTCGGTTTTTCCACCAGTTTCCTCTAACGACTCCTACATCGTAGCAAACTTGAAAGTTTTTCCGAAAAAACAGAGAATATCCTCCCTTGTGAAAATTGTCCAAGTTTGAGACCCTGCATCTTTTTGATTCGTACTAATACTGATGAGTTAAAAGCAGAGTGCCAACATTCAACTTGTCCTGAATAACTATGCGAAGTTTCACATTTCACACTCTAAAAAACCACTTTTGGCTTCTTGGCCAGCTTTTTCGATTCACTGTGTGCTGTTTGGAAACTTTGTAATAGTATTGTTGTTTCTCAACATTTATTCCCATTAGTGATCATTACATAAGTATATTACCCTTCCAATGGGTATATATTTTTGGTGTAATCTCACCATTGGTGTCTAGAGCGGATCTCTATTTAGTTATCTTTCAATTTGTGCTCTTATAATCGGCCGATGTCTAGTGCTACTCTCTCTGTAGCGATGAAAACCACGCACTTAGGACGAGCATCCGTCCAAAACAAGCGAGCAAGCTATCTTTTCCGCTTGGCCAACATTTCCTTGCTTGGGCCGTGACCGCAACTACACCTCTTCCGTCTCCCCTTCGTACGCCAGCAAAGGGAAGGACCCTTTCAGAGGAACGCTATATTGAAAGAGTTGCTGCAGAGGAAGACCGAAGAGAAGGGAGAGTGACGTCGGGTTGGAGTAAAGATGGGGTGGTAAAGCAGAAAATGGTGAGGGAAGGAATGAAGTACATGTGTGCAGGAACTCGGAGACGGAGGAAGGGATTTGAAGAGGGAAATTAGCCGTCGGATGTGGCAATGGGCACCCTCATCCTATATACCGTCGAATTGTGACCAATATAAGGTGCCGACGCAGACGTTATGTTTTTGCTTTTTAAAATAAAGGAAGCTTTCTGGAACATATATTATTATTATAAAACTCTTCATTCAGCGAGGTTTGGCTCATGTGGGCCTCTCGTAAACCTCTGAAGTCATACATTGTATATTTATAGAATTACAGAAATTAAAAATTATTTTAAAAAACACAGCAAAAAGTGAATGAAAGGATGGGGGTGTGGGGAAAAACTTCTTGGTTGAAGGCTTTTAGGGATAAATCCACGGCGCGGGAAAACACACACAAGAAGATGAGAGGAAAAAACCGCGAAAACATAGGTAGAAATGAAATAACAAAATTAGGTGTAACATAGAAAAGATTTTAAATATCTCCATTTTCGTTCCATTCTATGATGGCGTTGCTGGGAGGTGGTTTTCGAAAATGGGTTTGGTCTTAAACCCGAAAACAATGTGGAAGAACTATCATACACAGATAAAGCCAACGAATAAACTCGTTGATTTTCACCAAGGAAAAGAGAAACTAATAAATTACATACTAACTGCGATTTTCAGGGTCATTAAGAAAAAAAAAAAAAGATTGTAAATATTAAAATTAGACGTGAAACTGTATATTCTTTCAACAGAAACCCATATAAAGTCGCATCATAATTTGAGTTCGCTTGCACGGACAGATGTTCTTTTCAAATTCAATGGTTAAAGTATGGAATTCAAACCTATAAGTAGAAATGAGCGACTACGAACGAAGAGTGCGTAAGTGAATGAGACGTAAAACACACGATAATCCAAGCACTGAATACAACCGCTCCACTCAAAAGTTAGTACTGATCGCCGATCTATACCTCGAAGCTATTTCGAAGTTAATCTCGAGGTTGCAAATCTCCTAAAAGCTTCTGAGAATCTCGTGGTGTACATTTCTCTGTGTTCTTCGATGTGGTTTTTAACTATATCCCTTGCTTAGGAGTTTAGGCTAAAATAATTTTCTACCATTTTTTAGATAAAATATTTAAATTTTACGTTCATGATTTGTTAAAAGCAGTGTCTTTGCGTCCATCTGTCTTAGTGAAAATGCATTGTAGGATCTGCCGAATTAACAGGGCGGTCGCATTATACCTATTGCACCTTCCGGAAGCATTGTTTATTTTAATTTATTTAGCAGTCACAACCTGAAATCTAATCTCCTTTCTTCCGATGATTCCAAGCCTTTGTCAGAAAACTATTTCCTAACGTTCACTGTTTTATGATTCCTCATTAAACAAAATGCAGTGGTAAATTGAGTTAGTGGTGTCCCCATCGAGTTTCTCTAATATACGAGTATGCGGTGAACATTAATAATTAAAATTAGTTGAGAATTAAAACTATTGAGAAAGATAAGGAAAATGGCGTGCTAAGCCGGAAAGGGAAGAGTGTGATTGATCTTCTTGTCTGTATTTAAAGGAATAGTGGTATCGAGAAGTTAGTTTTTGATGCTAAAGTGTATTCAAGAGCCGTGTGATGTCGCAGCTGACTTACCCGACTTTTAAGACTTTAGTATGCAGAGCAACGTACTTTTCCGCAGCATCATCTCCTTTCAAAAGCTTCAAACCCTTTTGTATCCAATGATCTACATTCACCTCCTTATTTTTAACTATCAAAAAGGTCGGTGCAAAAGAGCAGAATCTATTCCACAAAATAGGTATAATTTGATACAAAAGAACAAAATTCAGGAAAGATATGCAGAAGTTAGTAAAACTGCTTTTGTAGTATTTTAGGAACCTGGTTATTCCACCATAAAGGAACTATAAACATAGGTAAATTGTACGCTTAAGGAAAAATAGTTGAAACTTTTGGAGTAAAGGGTGGCCTAGTATATTCTCAAATAAGCAACTCCGGAATTAAACACAAAACTAACTAAAATTAAACGATCCCATCACAAAAATGGGAATGAATGGAGATATAGTATTAATAATAAGCGATTTTATCTCGAATATATCCTTTTTCTTTTATGGTCAATGTTAATCTCAAATTTTGCCGTAAGAAACAGAGGTAAGCTTCCGATAATGCAGTGCCGAGAAATTCACTTTGAAATGCGCTTTAGCATTCCTCCATAATTTTCTGTTGAAACTTATTTAGATAATTAAAATTCGTTATAAGGAAATTTACCCTGATGATGTCATCACCTCGGAATCACGCAATATCGCCATATTTGTTTACATTATTCGATAAAAATTCTTTCCTTAGTTTCGCCCTCATCGGTGGGTGTGGGTGGGTGATCAAACTATTTTAATGGAATACGTCTATATTCATCTATATATATAATATTCTATTCTATTCTATTCTATTCTATTCTATTCTATTCTATTCTATTCTATTCTATTCTATTCTATTCTATTCTATTCTATTCTATTCTATTCTATTCTATTCTATTCTATTCTATTCTATTCTATTCTATTCTATTCTATTCTATTCTATTCTATTCTATTCTATTCTATTCTATTCTATTCTATTCTATTCTATTCTATTCTATTCTATTCTATTCTATTCTATTCTATTCTATTCTATTCTATTCTATTCTATTCTATTCTATTCTATTCTATTCTATTCTATTCTATTCTATTCTATTCTATTCTATTCTATTCTATTCTATTCTATTCTATTCTATTCTATTCTATTCTATTCTATTCTATTCTATTCTACATGAAATAAGAAGCACAATACTATGCAAAAGAACATGACGTAGCTCGAATACGCTTCCTTTATAAATGCTGTATGCGTTACTTTCTTCGTTAGAAATACACATTAGCTTTCCTTTGCAAAGGATACGGAAGGCAATTTAGAGTTAAGCTCGATGCTGCTTTTGCAGTCAAATATCCCATTTGCATCGAAGTTAAAGTATTGGAAAATAGGTCATTGGTTCTGAATCAAAGAAAAATATGTTTAATTATATTAAAGCTGGTATGTGTTCATAGAAATTGTCTAATTTACTTCACGATAGATTCTCATTTTCTCACACTATGCTATGCTTTTACCGTAGAAAGAATCTTTCCAATTATATGAAGTAAATCCGAAAATACGCGAAAACAATAATTTGTGATAAATTGGATTATTTCTCGTATGTTTCAGAACTAGATCTGCATTTTCTTTGTCAAATCAGCTCATTTTAACGGTTTAAATCGTGTTTTTCTGACGCGAGCCTTTGGTATTATCTTCTTCTCTCAAGTTGGAAAAATTCCTACACGCGAAGTCCTTCACTTTTATCGTCGCATGCAAACTATTCATTCCCTGCTTTTACGTTGGCTCCGAGGAAATTCCGTAGCTTAAAATGGCACGAATAAGTCCAAGGCTATCAACCAGTAGTTGTTTGCGCATAGAGAAATGTATTTATTTACGAATTTTCTGAACGAAAAATTATTTTCCGTTTGGTATTTAATTATTTACGCTCTTTGCAACGGAAATCGTTCAGCTTTGATACAGATCATCTGAACGAGCGATAAGGAAATGAGACGTTCAGCTGTGGGATTTTTTCTCACATTAGCTTCCCTTAAAAATCACCTGATCACGCAGATTCTAAATACAACATGGATGCTGAACCAAAATTCTGTTTTATGGTTTAAGGTTGGTTAAAATTACTATCCGATTAAACATAGCCTGTCAAATCTAAGCTCACAATACAATACCTTTAAATATAATTCCCAATACGCTAAAATAATTTGTTACTAATAGCATTGGTGAGGGAATGCGGCTTACTAGACAAGATTAGGAGTGAGATTTCCGTGATGCCATGGATATGCATCACGGAAATATGCATTAATATGCTGTACGAGAAAAACTTTCACGTAAGTGCAGCACAATGACCTCATAAATAACACTTGTTATAGTATTCAGCAAGAGCTAACTGACATAACGCAACATATTCCATACCTCAGTGAGTTTCTTATAATTAGAGCCAGCCATAAATTAAACAAACAAAAAATTAATGACAATTTTTTATTTATCCTGGATGAAAAAACATACGAAAATATCCCATCGTTTAGGTATATCACTTTTATCCAACCTTGGCGCAGTTCAGCGATAAGAAAATGGCTCATTCAATTTGTCAATGCTGAATATTATTCAAATAAAACGTTTCAAATGCACACATTTGGGCGTCACCGTGTCAGGAAAAGGATTTTTCAGAAACCAGTGATTTAAAAATAGCAGATTTAATGAAAATTTTCTGGAAACTATCAATCAAAAAAGTAGAATTCAAGAAATTGTTAGCATGATCTTTAATAAAAGCTCAAGTACCACTCAAAGAAAAATCTGTAAAATTGGCTAGATGGCTATTATATGTCAGTACTGGTTTGCTGTTTAATTACTTCTCAAAGTAGTAAGTGTGAAACAGTAAAATACTTGGCATATCTCACCTTTTACGCCTTATGGAACCCTTTTTTATAAAAATCAATTGAAATATATCATTATCAGACATTATTGTGCTCCAAATCAGATAACCAAATTTTTTATCATCTTCATTCATACTCATAACAGACTGACAAAATTTAACAAGCCATACTTGTAATTCCTGTTTAAATTTTTCTAATTTTTCTGAGTATAGTATTGAATTTGGGACTATTGGAGTTCCCAGGATTGCAAAATTTCACTAATTCTAGATTTGTCAGATTCTCCTACTTCAAATGCAATATTTTTCATGGAATTTTAATCAAAATTGCTTTTTGGTAGTTCAACTGATGTTAATACGGTCGAAACTTTTCGATTTGTCATCAAACAAGTTATATTAAAAGGTATATCAAAAGCATAAATTTTGATGCACCAGACAATCTATCACTATTTTATCAATGGTGTTCACACATTTTATGTGTAAATATGACTGAAACAACTTATGATTTGTAAAATTTCAATTCCAATTGAGTAACTTTGATTGCTTCGCTTCAATTCATCCGCATTAGCGAGTTATATAATCTTTAAAACGTCTTTAAAAATTAAAGGAGACCGAGACGAGACTGTTTCTACTTTATTTTTGTATTCTGTTTTTATTAGTTTCTGAGATTTTACTTTAAATCATAGTCTTTATATCATTTCAACGTATGTAATATTTTGAACTTTTTATTTTACTTTACTCTTTTCTTTTCATTCTATACTTTCCCTTTTCACTACTGTTTGTAAAATGTAACTGTCCTTGATAAAGTTAATTATTATCATTATTAATAGTAATACCATACATTTCCATTCGAATGTGAGTCCTGAGTCAACTTTGGTTATTCCTTCGCAATGATTCTGAAAATTATGCTATGATGAACAATAATAACTCACCAAAAGACTCGATAGAAATTTCTCCAAAGTCTCCTGACACAATTAATTTGTTAACTCAGTAATAATGCCTCATTTTTCACTGCGGTAGATTATCCATTGAAGACAAGCTTAAAATTCTAAAGCCGGGGCCTAATATGATATAAGCTCGGGATAACTTAATTTACTAGAGGGCTGGTAGGATAACCGCTCTCGTAGTCATTCGATTTGCTCCGAGTTCGAAATCTATTCACTCTGGAAGATTCAAGGAGTCAGGGTGGTGATTACAAATTTCTCCACTTACGCAATCGCTGCCAGTTGCTGGATAACGTAATTGATTATGTTCAGAACTTTTACGAGAAAAAGTACTCAAATCCTTGGTGAGTGCGACAAACATTTCATTTGTAAACACCACTACAAGAAAATAAATGAGGTCGCTCAACCTTAAGGTATTATGGACGTATTTCTATTTGTATATAAAATAGACTCACACAAAAGCAAAGATTAACTAGTGTCCGATAGTTAGGGAGAGTTATTCGGATCCAGAGTTAGTCTTAGCTGATTCCAATTTCGACGTCATTAAAACTAATTCTTCGTTTTTGATTTATCAGTATATTAACACATGTTTATCGTAACATTAACGTTCAGAAAAGTAGGTATACAAAGCACAAGAAAATACAAAGATTATTCCCACAAAATAAAGTAGTACCTTGACTTAACAACCGCTCTACATACGAAATTTTCTACACTCGAGCATTTTCCTCACTCCATTTTGACCTCAACATACGATCTTCATTTCGAGATACGATCCGAATAAAATAAAATAAAAAAATGAAAAACTTTTACGTAGTTACGAGAAACGAACTTTGAACTGGAACGAATTAAGTTTCTCAATTCGAGGGGCCACCGTATCAAATTTCGTCAAAAAAAATCGCACAAATATGGAAGAAATTTTCAACAAATAAACAGGAAATGTAAGAGATGAACAGGGATGAGAAAATTTAAATTGAAAAATCAGTCTTTGAATCGAAACTGGAAGTTAAGTTACAACAATTTTGGTTCATACAAAGGGTTTCTCGGTCAATACTTCTGGGAACGCACAAGACTATAAACGTCAGAGTTATTGGATGCAGAATAGGATTAAGATATGTTTTCTATTACTCTCTTTTAGGAAGATAATCGTTGGCGAATGCGTTTACACCAATTAACGAAAAAACGGGCAATTTAACGAAAATTTAAGTTATTAACACATCCTACCCGTGGGGATCTACCAGAGGAGACTATTATTTTTCATACAATTTATTTTTGCTATGATCATATTTGCTATATGTAAAAAGATTTTCTTTCCCAAATAATCCGAGTACAGTAACTTTTTAGGGTAATTGGACATAACTAACGTAAAATATCTCCGTGCACCGCGTTCACCTAACACCTATTTACACTTTAACACCTATTTGTATTCTTGCTCTCCTAGATGCGGTTGACCATTTCTACCCTCATTGGGAATTGACGAATATATCTTTTTTAAGTATTTATTTCCAAATCCCAACTTGTAATTGTGGTTTTTCCCTTTGTGATTGGGAAATTTCAACTTATAGCCTATGGCAAAATGTCAACCATCTCTCAGTATTGATTCACCGCGAACCTATTATCCAATATATTGTATTTAAACGTCAAGAAAATAAACAAACTCGAGGTTAACAATGGAATCGCTCGTCAAATTGACGGCGTTTGATATTGAAAAATGTTTACCAAATGTACGAATTACAAGTTTTGCTGAATTGAAGATCGTAAACTAAATTGAATACAACTTACGTTTTTCCATTCCATTACTATATGACTATTATTACATCATAAAAATAAGAATCTACGAGGTTCATTTTTATTTTCACATCAACCTCGTTCGATTTTTAATTCAACCTTCCTAAGGCATAAACTCTACGGGCATTAAAAAACGAGCTTTACTTGCAAATCTAATGAAAAACCTTTCGGACGACTCGGCGGCGATCTTTTTGGAAAATGAAAAGTACTCCGACTAGTGATTGTTGTTGAACCGAAACTAACGCTCCTCCTTTTATGTCTTTCACACATACATTCAACTTCACCAGTTTTAATAAATTTAATGGGTCTCTCTGACATCTTCGCGCTAATATAGCAATCAAACAGTTCGGATCTAATCAAATCGTTGCATATATATAAATTAACAACAAAATAAATCACATCTTTATTGGGCCGAGTTAGAGTCTGCCTACTCTTATTTAACTCATTCTCACTGTTAGGAATGCCTCTAAATGTAGATTGGTTCGTAGAAGGGATTCCTTGAAGAAGATTAGAATAATTTTGTGATATAAAAAGTAATTTGAAATTATCTCACAGATTAATTAAATCGGTTTTTACGCAAGATCAGTACGTCAGAAAAATACGTTTGAAATAATTTGGGTAATGCGATGGCCATCTGTCAATACAGAAAACGCGCTAATTGAAGGAGAATGTAAACAAGACACGGAATCGAGGAAGATGCGATAATAAAATGAGATAGTATAGCATGAACTGAAAGTATCACTTAAAGGAATTAAAAATATAACCCTCCTTAGAAATAAACTTAATTGTTAAAGCTCGAATTTTTTATATATTACTTCAACTCGAGCAAAGAGGAGATAAAATGTAATATATATAAAAAAGTGTATAAAATACTATATTTTTGTTACCCGGACATTCGAGAGGAAGTTGGTGAAGCTCTTCCCCGGGTAAGTTGATGATTAACTTTATCGAAAACTTTAGATAAGAACTAACATAATAAACTCACAATTATTTTATTTTCAAGCACATACTCAGGCCTTTTAAAGGCTTCTGGAAGAGATCCGACAAAAGGGAGCATTTGTAAAATATCTTTGGTGTATGCCCGAAGTTTACTGAAGAAGGAAAATATACGATACCGGAAAATACGCAAAGTAGCGGAAGAACCGTCTGCCACGCTCGATATAGTTTCCCAATCTGGTGGCACGTTTTCATGTTGAAAAAACTACTTTTATCAACAATTAGATGTCACTATTCTGCTCCCGTAGTAAATGATTTCGTCAGCTATTTTTTTCAATGAAAATTAGGTTGGTTAAAATTAATGGAATTAGATTGGTTATAGTTCTCTATAACTGAGAAAAATTTGCCTTTTCTTTGGTGCGATTTTTCCTCCCTTCGTAATTCTCTAACGAGAGGATAATTTCCCAGGAAGCGATAATGCCCATGAGTTCTATAAACATTTCTTCAAATATTTTCTGGTCTCGAGTTCTTGAAGACGGAAATGAACTCAAGGAAATAGCGAGTTCTCTTTGATCGATTTAGAAATGTCAGCTGTAGAGGTACGGAATGGCAACCGCGATAACTCTTTTTCCTGCCACTTAAAAAACGTTTTCAGTTTAAACTTGTTTGTAAAGAAAAAATTGCCAGATAACGAGAGAATAGTGCGGTATGTGGGTGCCGAGTTTGAGGAACGTCATCTCCAAATGTAAAAGTAGTTGAATCAATAAGCTTAAAAGTTGGGGAAAATTAGCGGATTGACAGACTGAAAACGTACACATCGACTGGGAATTCTTGAGACAATCCAAATGAGTAGGGTAATGATAATTTTTACATAAAATTGACATGCATATTTATTACAGTTACTATTGCCATCAATGTGCCAATGATTCTATTGGGATAGGAAGAAAGAATAAGCCAAGATATATTTGCCGACATGATTATATAATGTACTGTAAAATCAATACGAAAGGCGTGAGTCATATTTGTTCGGACGTATCGAAAGATGTAGACGTACAATGACAAAAATAAACATGAATGGTGACAATGGGAAAGATAGGAAGAAGCTGGTTGAATAAAATGCTTAAAAATGACCATAAAGAAGAGGGACGCACTTAGCTTAAGCATCAAAATGGGAATGAAAGAAGCAACTGATGAATGTGTGAGAAGCGCGAAGAGTATCGAGGTTGGAAAATAAGGAGTAGTATTGTGAACATAAGCGTGCTTAACTATAGAGGGAGCAGCAAGGTGTATATGTATTTGAGTTAAAAATATTTTAAGTGCAGTTTTTGAACTTAAAGAAAATTCGGCTGAGGCACACCATTCTCCGAATACGCGACTGTGCAGAAAGAAGCTCGTCTGCAAATCCTCACGGCAATTCTCATCGATTACATTTTCGACCTCACAATTCCTCGTCACGTATTCTCCAGTTATTTGATAAGCCACTAACGTTACAATCAATCTTTCCATCGCAGAGAAAATGTGGTGAAAGGGACTCTTTGGTTCGAGTAAATGTTCTATTTAAAGATATTTACACCCAATTAGCGTATCATTGCTATTCATCCTACATATAATTACAAAAGGTTTATAATAAACGTCAAAGAATGATAATTACAGTAATAAATGGATCCTGGTGATGGATGAGGACCCATTTCCATATTCACTGTTTGACGGAATAATTTGTTGTGTGACTTCAATCACTGAACCATGATATTCTTCTTTTCCAATCGATTCGAAGAATAAGGATCCATTTATAGATAACTCTTTCAAAGCAAATCCTTACGTGTGCATAAATGCATGCATAAATATTTATTTATCGATGTTGCAGTTCACTTGCGGAATAAATACGCTAATCGCCTCATTCATCGAAAACCATGCATAAGTTCCTATAATTGCTTGCATCTTTCGCTCCTCTATACGTGGTATTAATTCTTCTTTTAAGATACGTACAACCTCTTCCCTTCACCATTACATTCACAAAAGTCACCTCTTTTCTGTTATTCTCTCCCTTTGATGCGTTTTCCTCCACTTTAGTCATACATGCGCTCACATATATCCATTCCAAACGTCCTAAACAATGTGAAATAATATTTTTACACTGGTAGCGCAACATTCCTCTCTCTTCACACTCATCCATTACCCACTAATTATTCGCACAGTCTCCTCTTGTTTTCCCCGCACGAACTCATCAATTCTCTTATGCGTCTCCTGACTCACTCAAATTTCACATAACGCGCATATGATCCCAAGCAAACTTAGTCGATCTTGCCTATTCGATAAGACCTCGCGTTTACTCACAAACTCCATTCTATCAACCAGTCTTCCCCAGTCAACCCCTTTCTATAAATCTATACATTATTCCTTCATTATTAGGAAACATTCGTCGACCGATATAATCTTACTTCATTCAGTTTACTCATCGGCTTCTCTTGACACACTGCGAGCTCTTGCTACAATGCTATTTTCATGGTTATATGAAGCGAATATACTCGATTTACTCTAACTTAAAAAAAAACTTTAGTCTAACTTAAAACTTAAACACATTTTATTTTAATATTGGTGCGAAAATTGAGAGGAGATGGGCCTAAATATGTCTTATTCATGTGATAGACGATGACGATCATGCAGCTCCAGCTCATCCAATATGAAGAGTTGGTATTTTTTTAATTGGGATTTCTAAAATACAGCCACAATCGACTGCTACAATTTTTTTAAAGCCACTCTCCATTGCTACCAAAAGCATTACATTAAATATATTTATTCAAGGACAAATGAAGCTAAGTGAGACAAACAAATTTATATTGGCATCAGGTAAGTATGATGCGGCATGCAACAGCATTTACTGTAGCAAAACTATATTTAAAAAAACTATCTTGTCGGAGCTTGTTTAGCTTGAATTAATTAGTTTGAAGATCATTTATACTCAATTTTAGGAATAATCATGCATTTTTTGCGTTTTAGGGAGGTTATTTGGCACTGAGAAGTGTTCTGGTGGAATAGCTCAATGGATAGAGCAACCGACCGGCAATTGAGAGACCCGGGTTCGTGTCCCGGTTCCGTCAGACTTTTTTTATTTCCGTTTCTCCTTGGAAATTATTTACATTCGTTTCCAATGAAACTAGTGAACACCAGATACAACTTCAACACATTCACAAGAAAAATTGTTGTTATTAAACTGAGTAGTACATCTTAACTATTTCGATCAATTTAATTCAATACTCACGCATAAATCTTCCTTAGTAATTATAAAAATTCATTGCTTCCTTGAAGGTGATATTAATTTATAAGAAAATTAGTATTACGATTGGTGGATTTTTCATACCGATAATACGCATTCTAAGTTGCAATTGCAGCTGATTTCTCTGATTAACAATGTTGTTATAATAATAGGATTCTATTTCAGGTGAGATTGAGACTAGCTAGTGTCTTCTTACGTCCAACCCTATCTCCATTGTCAAAAAAGTAATCGCAATAAATATTTAAATCTATAATAGTCGTGATAAATCATTATTATTTTTGTTATTGATTATAGTTAGCTATGGGGGCATTCCATGTCAAGTGGACCAATTTTAGAGAATTACCCCGCTCGACCATCACCGATTTCATTGAAATTTTGTGGGAATATAACTTCATATCCTCTATAAACATTTCCCAAGATTTCATCCATCGATGAAGTATTTGCTGAGATATAATCATTTGTTTGACCCCCTACCGCAGCCTTCTACAGTTAGACATCGATTTTTAGCAACTTTGAAACACGTTATCTCAGGCAGTATTCCGTTGAGCAAAACAAAACTTGGTATTCCTATAAAACCTATGTTGCTCTATTACACAAAATAATAAGAAACCTTTTATAAGCGAAATCTGCGAAGAAACTTTGAAGCAAAATCGGCCCAAAAAATAATGGCTCGAAAAAGATTTAAAGTTTGGCATTTTATATCTTTTGAAATAAACATAACATAAATACGACACTTTGTGCCTTATAACTATTCTATACAACGTGTTTGAATAAAAAGTTTCATTTTCTTAATGCCGTCCGTTAGTTTAAAAATTGAGTGCAAATGTTGTGATTTTCGTTACGACGCCGAAAATAGGGTATATTCAGCTCACATTTACAAAAGAAGACCCTCTCGAAACTTTTCCAAATTATTTAAAAAAAAAGTAGCATACTCTTATCTCTCTAAAAACCTAACTCTAGTTTTTCATCGCGGGCGTATAAGGCCAGAGAAATAGGGATGAAGGAAAAGTTACCATCGCCCGAAAAATGTGGCGCGAAAAATAATTTAAAGTTTGGCATTTTATATCTCTGCAGATAAACATAACATTAACGCGATACTTTTTATCTTATAACTACTTAATACAAAGTGTAAGAATAAAAAGTTTCACTTTCCGAATGCTTTCTGTTAGTTTAATATTTGACTGTAAATATTACGAATTTCGTTACGACGCCGAAAATAGGGTATATTCAGCTAACGTTTACGAAAAAAGACCTTCTCGAAACTTTTTCAAATTACTTTTATAAGAAAGAACATGCTTTTATTCCTCTAAAAACCTGATTCTGGTTTTTCATCGCGGGAATATAAGGCCCGAGAAATTGGGATTAAAGTGAAGTTACCTCAGCCCAAAAATTGTGGCGCGAATAAAATTAAAGTTTGGCATTTTATATCTCTGCAATTAAACATAACATTAACGCGAAGTATCGCGTTAATGTTATGTTTATTTGCAGAGATATAATATGTTAGGATCGAATCATTTAGTGAATTATGTTCCTTACTCGTATCGGCCTGTTATTCGAGTTTGTTATTTCTTTTAAACTGTATTATTCGGAGAGAGGCCATGCCATGAAATCGGGATTAAAGTGAAGTTACCTCAGCCCAAAAATCGTGGCGCGAATAAAATTAAAGTTTGGTATTTTATATCTCTGCAATTAAACATAACATTAACGCGATCCTTCGTTATTGTTATGTATTATTCGGAGAGAGGCCATGCCTACCTACGTGCCCAAATATTGCGGTAGGGGGTCAAACAAATGATTATATCTCAGCAAATATTTCATCGATGGATGAAATCTTGGGAAATGTTTATAGAGGATATGAAGTTATGTTCCCACAAAATTTCAATGAAATCGGTGATGGTCGAGCGGGGTACTTCTCTAAAATTGGTCCACTTGAACTGGAATGCCCCCATAGCTAACTATAATTAGACTTAGAATGGCCCTATGGTTATAATTTATCAGATCTTTAACACACTCATATTTTTCTCGAAATTTATTTTTGTTTTTTTCTTCGAGCAAAATTTTTCCCGGACTCTTCTCACGTCATGAAGTTTCTTTCCGTATATTTATTTCTGAGGTGAACTTTGATTTTTTTTATTTCAATCTCATGCGGATCATTTGTGTTTAAATAAATTACTGAAATGTTACTCACACCTTGCTTCGCTCGTTTTACTTTATGCTATAAACTACTTCCTTCAACTTTGACAAAATTTATTTCATAATCCCTCACGTAAATATAACAGTATGATTCGTCAATCTAAGGATTTTGCGTTTATTTTCATAGATTCAATTTTACTTCTTTTAGTTAGCGTTGTCGAGGAATTTGAGTTAATTCTGAAGTTCGCCGTGCATACTAGTTAGTAGTTTAAGTAGTTAAAACGTTACTTCTGTAGCACTAGCTTTGCTGGTCCATCGTGATTAGTGGATTGGTCGATTAGTTGAATATTGAGATGAATTTAAAGTATGCAACGATAACTCCCTTCAATTGTTACATTAACTTCTCTTGGAGGTTATAGGTTAAAAACGTTCCCAAGGCCGTTTATCGGTACATGCCTTGATTGATGACCAGTTCTGCAAACAACGGAAAGCCCGGATTACCGACCAAATGAACAAATCGAGTGTTGCACTACACACATAACAACACAATCACGAAAGTAATTTTGATGGAATCGTCTCTTTTCGTCGAACTAATTTCAGGAACAGGCAGCTTGGACTACTTGACCGCATTTCGTTTAGCATTTGCGTTTACAATGGTATAATGCGCATTTTTAATGGCTGCTTGAATTTGCACCACTATGAAAAAAGGTGTGCCTCGCACTCGGCATGCACGACGTAAGTGATCTACCGGATAATTTATTATTTTTTTAAGTTTAATTTTATAGAACGTTTAAATCCTTAACTGATCCACAATATTACCGCATAGGGCTTAAAATTAAAGGCTTAATCGCAAATTTTAACTGCAGCTCACGCTATTTTCAAATAGAACAAACAATGACAACTCATAAAAAAAATTCCATTTGTATTGAATAGGTATTTATAGTTTATTATAAAAACGATAGCATTTAGGTAATTTTCTCTATTACTTTTTCAAGTAAGTATTAAATTCTTCACTAAATTAAGTGCTACTATTATTTTCTTACATGCTCTAATATACTTTTACTTCTTATCATAAAGAATTCTTCAACAGGTTATAAAAGATCTATCTCAAGAAAATTAATGCAGGACCTGTCTCTCTTTATATACGGAAAACTCAGAAGGGGATTATATTAACTAAATAAATGGTAAGCTACCGCAATTAAGTCATTCTTTATTAAAACCCAACATTTGCATAAAAATACAACATCATAAACGGAACGAATGTTTTACTGTTAACCGATACCATCCTAAATTTTCCTTGTCGAAGCATTCCTCAGTGAAGTGTTTTGAGAATGCCTTTTATGTTTAGTGGGAACACAATTCTCTCTCCTCGATCTCTTAATCCACTCTTTTCTCTTCTTTTCATCTGCCGGAAAGCAATAAAAGAAACTTTATTAATATCTACACATATGCCCTACATGTGGCGCTCTGGTGGGTAACAAGTTTAGAAATATTGTAACCTGAAATATTTTTACTTCCATTCTTGATTTACTTTATTCTTTGTTTAAATAGTATTTATTTTACACCTGTGCATTTTAAAATGTACCATAACCTCAGAAAAGTAGCTGTATATAATGTCTTCTCCACTAACATCAAAGCACTTCATTACTTCATTCACATTCACAAAAATATCCTTAAATCATAGAAAAATACTACTACCAAAGTATGAAAATGTTATTTAATGTTAAACGTACTAATGAAAAGTCACGTTATCTTCTTTCCCCTTGTAACTAACAAGTTACATTACTCAAACCATGAGCATTATAAAATGATCCAAATTCTAAATAAACATCACAAAAAGTTCTGACTTCCGACACAACTCAAATGAAAGAAACTAGCAGCTTACAAACGCGCCCACGTTTCTCTCTTTCGTCGACGAATTTCTCTCATAAACCAGTTTCAAAATATCGACTTACAATATTCAAACCATAAACATTATCAACTGACTCAAACGCGAAAGTGATTTACCAATAATAGGAAAAAGCCTAAAAAAACTACTTACCTTGTTCTGTGCCGATTCACCGACATTTAACTGGAAAGCGGCCTTAAGAGAATTTTAAGGTGGGTATTGCTCTCCATCGTTTTCTATTATCTATCCACTTTATGGTTTTTCATGTGCAATTTTTTCATTATCCATTTTTCTCGGTTGCCAATAGTGTCTCACGCCCTCCCTCAATAGAGTTGCTCTAGGCAATGAAAGGCAACTTATTATGCAGTTTGCTGATCTTTGTAATCGTTGCGGACGAACGGGCATTTTTCGATGAATTCCGCTTTCGGACGACACGCTAGTAAACCATTTGTATAGCTCAAAATTAAAGAAATCCATGCAGAGAAACTCCAAATTACAGTCAACGCACATCATTGTAACCCCCTAGTAAAGTGCTTCTATGGCTTAATACCATAAAAGACACGTAAACAGATCTTACGCCTTTCTATTCATTTAGAAAACCATAGATTAATATACCATAGATTTTTGTCCTTCATATACCTGAAAAGCCCTCAGAGCAATGTATGCAGTAACTCTATAATCAGTAACGTTATACTAAAAGTAGAAAAATTCCCTTATAGTATTACCATACACCAAAACAAAGAGATACCTATGAATCGCGCGACCTAGATTTCCTCTTTGATGTCTTTCTGAAATTCAAGTAAAAACACGAAATTCCACACCTCACCATCATCCCCGAAAAAACTTACCCCCTCACACTCTTCCCCAACATCAAACCTTAAATACCACACCGCTTCCACGTCAATATTTTATACCCCTGTAGATGATACCTTGGCTACTAAAATTCTCATTTGGTGATTCCTAGAATGCCGGTAATCCGGGTTTCTTGTTATTATCAGAACTTTTCACAGCGCACGTATGTACCAACAAAAGGTTTAGAAGTATCACTAATCTTTAATTCATTAATAGCCAATTCCCAAATTCTTCTCCAATTGCTAAAAATTTGGAAGAGAACTGTTTGAGGATTAAAGCATCAGCGATTATAATACCAATGAATACGCTTATATTCTTATGCAAATCAATTACAATCATATCAATAAATATTTAGAATAAATCTTAGAATATATCACGTAGAATATATCTGTCAAGTATAGAAAACTGCCTGTACCACCAAAATCACTTGACACAGCTTCTTTGATGTCACATTATAAGCATCACGGAGAGCGACAAAAATACGTGTTCCACAAAATACTACGAAGGGAAGATCTAAGCAAAAGAAGCTTCCAGGTGTTAAAATAAACTGAGGTAATTCCTAAGGGTGAAATCCAGGTCAAGAGGGTTTAAATCATTGTTAGTTAGCATTGAAAACATTCTTCTCTCAAATCGAGGAACAAAAGACGTGAAAATAATTTTTACGAAGTTAAATCTTGTTAAGTGTGCGTCCTCTCGCCTTTCTTATTATTTTAAGTGAGAATGACGTCGTTGCTATGTATCACAAGCACAAGAGAGCACCCTTTTCCTCCGCGTGAAAATTCATCCCATCTCGTTGAAAATGCAACAAAGAAGGAATGAGATATATCTCATTCCAACTCAGGAGAAGCTCTAGTATTGAGAAAGCACGGAAGGATTTTGGTGAGCCTCCCTCTGATGGTATGTCAATGAATGACTCATTACATGCTTCTAAGGGAAAAACTACAACAGACTTCTTGTCCCTTTTTATAGCTCTTTGTTAAGCTAACCATCCCACATGTTTCCTAAATGATTTACGTGTTAAGTGAAAAATATTTAAAACGAAACAGAAGTGCATTGTTTGTATCTGCAGTGATACCGTGGCCGACGGAAATAATTCTATCAAAAATAATGATCGTTCAACGAAACCAAACCACTTTTTTATATCTAAAGATAAAAATATAAAATCAGAATTTAAAGAGAGGCGTACATGCGTAAGCGTCGACCGAAGATAAGTTATCGTGATCCATAACAGAGATAAAACCTCAATTAACAGAAATTCTCGTAAGAAAAAGTACCACTGTGTAAAAGTGTATATGAAATTATTTAATAAAAAATAATTGTAATATCATATGTATTTATTTGTTAGCTATTAGTTATTTATTTCACTCAGCGTGTGAATAGAAGTCATGCATTACAACATACGAGTATGTTCGCATGCTCTATATTTGAACTTTACCGCTTCCAAGGTGATGCTGGCTTTACGCCAGGACGCGTAAAATATTTTTCCTTGAGGATTACGCGAGAAACTCGGACCTTTCGTGATACACTTTCCAATGTAGTTTTGATTTCAAACTATAGAAATAGTCAGAGATAAATCTGTAATATTTATACATCAACAACTCCAAAAATGGTTCTCGGCTTGTCGCCAGGCAATTCTCCGTAAGTATTGCATTGGGATGGGGTAAATTTGAATTGCAGTTATAGAATATGATTTACTTTTTTGTACGCATGGAACGTTTTCAAAAGTGATTAACAGTTCCACAGTTATGAAAAATAACCTTCGACAAGATAAAAGTAGATTCCAAAAGTTGCAATTTGGATTCCTTTTTGGACCTGTTGAATTGTGTTTTCCCTTCTTAAATTTACTTTTGAAGTAGAACACAGTGGTACTTTGCCCTTTTTAGACGTTTTAGTAACTAGAAATAATAGTAAGCTGGATTTTGAGGTCTATAGAAAGCCAACGTCCACTAATAATTGTATCCCTAATTCTTCGTTCCATCATTTGTCCCACAATTATGCTGCTTTACACCATCTGGTCAACAGATTGGTTAACCTTCCACTCGACAGTACCGGTTTTACGAAAGAATTGGGTACAATTCAATGCTCCCATTTCCCAGCTCTTGAGACTTAGACAAACACAAATACCGTGGAACACAAAATGTTAATTATCCGTCCGCTATCGGTATGAAATACCAGTAAGCCAAGGCCTAGCACAATCAATGTAAGTTAAATTTTTAAGCCTACTGAATGACGCATTTATTAGGAATGTCCGCACAATGAGCGTAAAATCTCATTGATTTAATTTTAATGAACGAGAAAACTACTTCCGTTGAAGAACAAACTAACCGTTGTCTTGCCACCATCTTATACACCCGGCGAGCAGCTTAGGATGAGAGTCGATAGAGAGCTCAACGCACAGATGAGTCGAACGCAAAGGCTTTGGGAAAATAATAGCGCGAGTTAATGGATTGATTAATGTTTTCCGATAGTAGGAAAGGAAGATGTCTCCATTGGAGCTCCAAATGGCAGAGATTGCGAGAGGAAGGGATCGATGGGGAAGAGTAATCAAGATGAGACTCATGTGGAAAGAGAGCCACCTGAAGACGATACAAATGGTGGAAGTTAAAATGAAGAACACACAGGAGTGAAACGACAAGAATGGACTAGAGGGTCTCTAACAACGTGCTCATAAGTGTGTGAGTTGAAAGGCAGGTGACTGATTTCATGTGCGTAGACCGATTCAGTGGAAGAAATCAAGAGATGGAGATTTCACAGTAGAAAATAAGTAGCACAGGTGATAAACTATTGTTTAGTTATTTCGTAAAACAAGGTTTATGGGATGATTTGATGGAAAACAATGATAACCCCCCCCCCCAAAATTTTGTCAAATATATTCTATCCACGTACCTATTATGACCCATTACCGAAGCAGTGATCATTTTTCAATTCTTCTCATAAATAATAAAGATAGAACACAATTATTTTTGGTGGTAACGGTAGAAGTGTTCTATTTTTTTATTTATAACGGAGAACTACCACAAAGTCGAGGCCGAATTAGTTGATTCAGTTCTTCTCATTTTAATACCTTGTGTGGTAAAAGGTCTCTTAGTTAGTCCCCATCTGGAATATGCGGCGAGTATATAGGACCCAGCGGATGAAACGAATGCTCGCGAACTCGAGAAAGTGCAGCGTAAGACGATGCGATTTGTTAAAAAGTGCTACGATAGAAAAGCAAGCCTTACGCAAATGTTCTCAGACGCAGGTTGGGAATCCTTAAAAGAAAGAAGACGAGAAGCTAGGCTGTGATTGCTGGATAAATTCAGAGAAAGTACATTAGCGGAATACGTAACTGGTATTATGTGACTCCCTTGCTATTTCGGCCGGTCCGACAATGAGCGTAAAATGAGAGAAATAGATGCGAGGACAAGCCGTTTTAGGGACTCATTTTTTCCGCGAACGATACGCGATAACAATAAGCTAAAGAGGTAACTAAAAAGTGGTTACACACCCAGCCACACGCCCAAACGCGGTTCACGTGGTATTTATGTAGAAAGAGGGCTATAGAGATGGTGGATTGGTGAATTTTCATTATTGTATACCAATTATATAATAACATGATTATAAGTTTTAATTTTCGCATATAATTTATGCACTCAAAACAAAGATGACCTAACTAAGGCATGCAACCGTATTTTAAACGCATTCAACTTCATTTTTTGACAAAATGCTTACTTATATAGGTCTTTATTTTGACGTAACAAAGTTGCCGAGTAAGTAAAATTTATTTTTCATGCATTTTCCGCGTGAAAAATAAATTTAATTTTCCTTATAGGAATAAATAAAA
>KZ308911.1:247434-257440 GCA_000376725.2 Ladona fulva | reverse complement strand
AATTATAAATAAAATTAATAACTTGGCCGACTGAGTCTGGCGGAAACGGAATATAAGAGCATTAAAATATTATGGTAATGGATCTCCTGATTGGGAGATTTACGGTTAGGATTTTGTTGGCTCTACCGTCCTCCGCTGTAACCGTGAAGGACCGGTTTCTCCAACAAATTCCCCCGAAGATGTCAGCTGGCTGACTAAACTGGTCGAATTAAGTCATTCTGTACAATTCCCCGAGCGTTTTTCTTTAAATAACATTGACAGTTAAAATGTACCGCGATACTTTATTAGTTTTAAGTTATGTTCATGTGTAAATAATATATATTAATGAAATTTGTGAAATGGATAGCTTAGTGTTATTATTTATAATACTTCTCGTTACTTATTTGAGTAGTAGCTGATAGGTTTTACATAAATTATAGCGGACAACCCTTCGTTAACAGACGCTGTGTATGACGGCTGCAAAAACGCTCAAAAATAATAGAAAATGTTTACGTATTATGAAGATTATTTTTCATGACAATTAACTTTAGTCAATCCAAAAAGACTCGCAGGATGCGCTAATTTTGGAATGCAATTGTTTACACACTTAAGCAGATATAAACGGCATATATCAAATCAGAAGTTAAGATTCGAGGTGTCTAAAAAGCATTGACTGTGAGCTTCTATCGACGTGACTGGTAAATTGATTGTTGACACTTACTCCTTCTATTAGAGAATGCTTCTAGAGCTTAGATCGATGCGGAATTAATAACGTTGTGAAGTAAGGGCGTGCTTTATTTTTAGCCAAGTAGACGTCCTTCCGAGATTTCGAGTGTTTACTGAGAGCGGATAGGTAATCAGTCAAGTTGCAAATTGGAGAACGGTAACTTGGTTTCCTCCTCTACCTCAATTATTGTCAACACTAATTAACCGGTATGGATTAAAAAACTGATTGATTATGTTTTTATGATAGCAGCTGTTGGAATGACGAAGACCATTTGGGGCTCTCTCATCATTGCTTATTAACACTTCATAATGCGGTTGTTAGGGATAGTACATATCAAATAAACAGCAATTAACAAGGTATTATAATGTTAAACTACCTGAAAACTTTTTGGTAGGAAAAAAAGGTTACTATTGCAATATTTCATTCTTTCTGTAAAACATGTACCTTAGATGAATATGATGTTTATAGGCATTTGAGACGAGATGTGTGACATATGTATGTGTGCGGAAGTCTTTTAGTACAGGATAGATAAAAACCTTTCTTTCTTTTACAAGCCCTGTTTATAGACATGATGATATAAACAGATTACATTTAGAATCATATCTTTTTTCAGTTCCTATTTTACTGAATCTGGTTAATAATCGTTAGTTAACTGTTAAATTCTATGTACATTGTGCAGTTTTAGTCAGAAATACTTAAATGTTCATTGATATCTCAGCTAACGAAGGTAATTCGTTCCGGAATTATATACGTTAACCGAAATCTTCGTTGGCCGAAGTGTGATGGTATCAAGCGTCTCGCTGTCTTGAGCATAAACAGTCCCTTTGGGTGTCCCCTGTGTGATGTAATCAGCCTATTTCTAATGTCTACACATGCAGACGGAAACGATAAGATACTGGAATGGCCCGACCGTTCATGTTTTCTGCTACGTTAGCGCCACTAAAAAATTCGTTAGTCGAATTCTTGGTCGTTGAGTGAGTCCAAAACAGCGAAAGAAATCATCGTTAGCCGAAGAATTCGTTATCGGGGTCACTCTTTAGCGGAGCTGTTTCTGTATAAGTGATTTTGAGATGCGGCATTCGCCAAGATCTACCTTTATCGAATAACATTAAAAGTGTTGTTCAAAGGGTCCCTGGGGTTTATTTAGATGGAATTGCTCCGCTTCATTCTTATTTAGTATGTGTATTCTTACTTAGTGAAGAATGTTAAAACGAAAGACTTCACTCCTCATCTTACTGAGTTTCTTCATTCCCTCTCCAAAGCTTTTTTGAATCTAACTACGAAAAGGATTTAGATTAATACCGGTATTTATGCGTAATGTACTCCACGGAGAGGTAAATATCAACTGAAGTTGATGAAAGACCTATCCTTTGCAAGGATTCACGAATCCTCATCGGTAGGATTTTAAAAATTCCTTATTTGATTTTTATTAAAATCCCATTTCATTGCGGGCAATATCAAGAGAGACCTACGGTATAAAATAACTTTGTGGTTTTATTCCCTAAAATTATAAGCCACTGGATTATGTAACTTTGTAATGTAAATATGCAATTGAATATGAGAATATGATGAAGTTTCTTGCGTACATTATACTCGAGTATAGTCCTGACTTCCTCCTCCAAGACGAAGAGCAATCCGTGAGAAAAAAGCAAAGCAAGCAGCTGCTACGAGTTGAAGCTTATAATTTTTAAAGAAATTTTATCCAACCAATTAATAATTCAGGGCCCCACCCAGTATGTCTCATCACGTTCTTTTGCTAGCATTAAAAAGATCTCAGACGTCGAGCCAGACACTATACGAAATTTCGATGGTTCCCCAATATTTCTAATATTTAAACATCAGTTATGGTCAGTTTACGGTTTTGACACTAAGGAAAAATGCAGACATCCATCCTAAATGTCATGGATTTGATTCTAGGAGGCCCCAAAAACGTTACTCTTCCCGTTTAAATGCATTGAGGGCATTTTCAAAAATTCGTTTAGCGTATTTTGCATTAAGATAGAACGTTGAAATTTACGGAGTCGTTATAACGTGTTTTTATCTTCCGTATAGCGCATGATTTTATCCCTAATAGCCCCAGATTCGATGCTACGTAAATTCTTAAGGTCACATTTTCAAAAAATCATTTAGGGTATTTACCGGTAAGATAGAACGTTACATATCACGCCATCAACAGAAGACATACATATCTATTGCATGCGTTATGGATTTTGTCCTGCTGGTCCTTGGTTTGATGCTAGGCTATTTCGTATGTCCGAAGTCCAAGAATTCCTTTAGGGTATTTTGCGTTAAGATTACTTGCGTCCGATAACTCGAATAATAGGCCGATACGTGAAAGGCACATAATTCACTAAATGATTCAATCCGAAGGACATGAGACTCAACGTTAATCAGGAAATAGCGAAAATTAAGTGACGCGATGTAAAATCAGTGATAGACGAGTATGCTAATGTGCAAGATGTTTTGATTTTTACTTTTATATAAAGAAATTCAGAAAGAGTTACGAGAGGGTCTTGTTTTGTAAATGTGAACTGAAAAAGTCCTATTTTCGGCGTCTTAACGAAATTCGTAAGATTTACAGTCAAATATTAAACCAACAGAAAGCATTCGGAAAGTGAAACTTTTTATTCGTACACTTCGTATTAAGTAGTTATAAGGCACAATGTATCGCGTTGATATTGTGTTTATTTGCAGAGATATAAAATGCCAAACTTTAATTTTTTCGCGCCACACTTTTCGGGCGGAGGTAACTTCACTTTAATTCCGATTTCTGGGGCCTTATACGCCCGCGATGAAAAACGAGAATCAGGTTTTTAAAGAGATAAAAGCATGCTCTTTCTTATAAAAGTAATTCGAAAAAATGTTTCGAGAAGGTCTTTTTTCGTAAACGTTAGCTGAATATAACCTATTTTCGGCGTCGAAACGAAATTCGTAATATCTACAGTCAATTATTAAACTAACGGAAAGCATTCGGAAAGTGAAACTTTTTATTCCTACACTTTGTATTAAGTAGTTATAAGATACAAAGTATCGCGTTAATGTTATGTTTATTTACTGAGATATAAAATGATAAACTTTAACATTTTTTTCACGCCACACTTTTCGGGCGGAGGTAACTTCATGTTCATCCCGATTTCTCGGGCTATACGCCCGCGATGAAAAACGAAAATCAGGTTTTTAAAGAGATAAAAGCATGCCCTTTCTTTTAAAATTAATTTGGAAAAGTTTGGCGAAGGTCTTTTTTTTTAAACGTGAGTATAATATACCCTATTTTCGGCGTCGTAACGAAATTCGTATTATTTACAGTCAAATATTAAACCAACGGAAAGCATTAGGAAAATTAAACTTTGTATTCATACACTTCGTGTTACGTAGTTATAAGGCACAAAGTATTGCGTTAATGTTATGTATATTTGCAGAGATATAAAATGCTAAACTTTAAAATTTTTTTCGCGCCACACTTTTCCTGCGGAGGTAACTTCATGTTCATCCCGATTTCTCGGGCCTTATACGCCCGCGATGAAAAACCAGAATTAGGTTTTTAGAGAGATAAAGGCAGGCACTTTCTTTTAAAAATAATTTGGAAAAGTTTCGAGAGGGTCTTTTTTTGTAAATGTGAGCTGAATATACCCAATTTTCGGCGTCGTAACGAAAATCACAATATTTGCACTCAATTTTTAAACTAACGGGCGACATTAAGAAAATTAAACTTTTTATTCCACTACCTTGTATACAGTAGTTATAAGGCACAAAGTTTCGTGTTTATTGTATGTTAATTTCAAAAGATATAAAATGCCAAACTTTAAATTTTTTTCGAGCCATGATTTTTTGGGCCGATTTTGCTTCAAATTTTCTTCGGAGATTTCGCTTATAAAAGGTTTCTTATTATTTTGTGTAATAGAGCAACATAGGGTTTATAGGAATACCAAGTTTATTTTTGCTCAACGGAATACTGCGTGAGATAACGTGTTTCAAAGTTGCTAAAAATCGATGTCTAACTGTAGAAGGCTGCGGTAGGGGGTCAAACAAATGATTATATCTCAGCAAATACTTCATCGATGGATGAAATCTTGGGAAATGTTTATAGAGGATATGAAGTTATGTTCCCACAAAATTTCATTGAAATCGGTGATGGTCGAACGAGGCATTTCTCTGAAATTGGTCCACTTGACATGGAATGCCCCCACTAGTACTCTGCTTCGTGGACTATGCCCAGGCCTTTGACTCGGTAAGTACCTCCTACACACTGGAGGTACTGGGGAAACAAGGAATAGATACAAAGTACATCCAACTTTTACGCATCATCTACAAGGACGCCACAGCCTCTGTAATGCTGCATGAAGAAACAGAGGAATTCCGGATTGAGAAGGGAGTGAGACAAGCCCTTACACCAATTCTTTTTAAAGCACTTCTGGAAAAAGTTTTTAAAACCTTAGACTGGAAGGAAAAAGACCTACGAATCAATGGAAAGTACATTAGTCATCTGCGTTTCGCAGATGATATAGTACTCGTTGCAACCAACGAAGAAGATCTAGCATCAAGACTCTAAGAACGGAACACGTCGGGTCAGAAAATACGACTCAGGATAAACTTATCGAAAATTAAGGTAATGTATAATTCTTTTACAGCACAATTACCATTTCTATACGAGATACCCCTTGATATTCGTTTATAATACACTTACCTTGGACAACTGGTTATGACAAGAGAGAAAAACAGGATTAATGAAGTGAATTGAAGAATGAAGCTAGGCTGGAGTGCCTTCGGAATCCCCGAATTTGACACTTGACGGCATTTTTCCCATAAGGATGCATTGCACGGTTTTTGGACATTTTTGGGGAATTTTTTCAGGCACTTCCCGTTAAGCTAGGGAATTGAAATTTAAACTGCAAGTACAGGAAGTGATTCCCTACTGCGTATTGAAGAGACCACTCCCAAAATGATTCTAGGTTCAAAGCTAGGTCGGTGAAAAGAATTCCAGAGATTTAAATCCCAGGGACCAGGGAAAATAAAGGTATTTAACTCCTTATCTATCTGTTCCGCTCATGTTATTGTTTTATTGCGGTTTGCCTGGCTTATCGCGTCCCGTCCCTCTTCGCCTTAGCAATGTTGGAAAAGCGATTTCTTTTACATAGGCAGATTGTCAATTTTTTTATAGCGGCGAACGACACGTTGCCGTTTCGCATTTTTAATTTGATGCACTTCTTGAAATGAATTATTCTTGATACTATAGGAATAGTCAAAAGCGAAGATAAAACTCGTAATAACAACGATGTAGGATCTGTAAGACACGCCGCAAATAGCCAGCGGTGTATGACAGGGGGTGTATAAATCTCTTACCTAATCTATCGTTTGCAAGCAACTTTTACTTATATATATACACACACACGTAACTTAGTGTGATCAGATATATCTTTTGACTGTACTTTGTGCCTCATATTTTCTCGATTGCTATTCCCTAAACTAGGATTTTCACACACTCCCTTGCGTAATTTGTGCCTTTGGGCACAGATTCTGAGTTCAAGGCTGAATATGGATAACAAGAAATTCTGTGTCATAACTCTGATTAAAATTAGTAAATTCTAGCTCACTTATATCATCTATCTTATGAATGAATAGTTCATCTGAAAACTGCATTGTCTTCGAATCAACCTTTTTGAAATAGTGAATTTTTTCACGGTAACTTAATGGATTGAATTATTTTCCTGAGTGTTTGGTACAAAATATATGAAATACAAATTCTTTATTCTTTTGTCTTAGTCTTACTAGTCAATGCTATAATAGTATGAAAACTATCTTATTTACCCTTTTCCTTGTGAGCTGAATTTTCTTCTCTGGCGATGAATGCGTATCGGAAATGAATTTGAATAGTTCATAGAATTATTTAATTATTTATTTATATAATTGAATAATTATTTTCTGGATGTCTCATTTCTCATACCGCAACTTAAATACGGAAAAATCCGAATTTTTCGCTACATTCACTTGCCGTTTTTGCTCGAATTATAAGACGACCACTTTCGGGCTTCTAACGGAAATACGTTCTTTTCTAACGGAAATACGTTCTTGCATTCTTCCCTTCTAATGTTAACCAAATGTTTTACTTCAATTGGATTACAAAATATTACATTTATTAGTTTAACACATTTTTAAATTACTTTAAGTTTAAAAATGAAGTCTTCTAGCCAAAGCATTTCATTGAAAATTTTTTTTTTTACAATTTATCATGGTTTCTATAGTTTTCCAACTCAGCAAAGAATGTGAAATAAATTTTAATAATAAAATATATAGGTTTTAATGTACTAATTATCTGTAACGGGACTGGAGCTGGAGAATTGTTACTCAACACAAGAAAAGAAACAAGGACTTACCCTTTGAATCACTGTCGGTCCATGAAGATACATAAACATGTTTTCATATTGAATAACACCATACCATAACAAGTCTTATCATACATGGATGTAGGAAAGGTGTTTTACTTAGCGCCGAAAAGCCGTGTATTTGAATCCCAAGAAATAGCAGGTGTGAGAAATAGCGACATGACTCGGACTCGAACCCAGGTCTTCCACTTTCCGGAAAGTGGGCTTTTCACCTCTGTTATTCGTTATCATACATAATTCCGTATATCATATGGAAAAAAAACAAAAGTAGATCATTTAGATATAAAACAGACAAAATTTGCTTTTAGAAGAATTATGAAATAAATGAGTATGATAGTATTGTATATACTTAGGTCCATGTGAGCCAATTATTGTTTCCTTGGGAAGTTCTTCGTGATAACGATTTTAACATAACTGGATAATCGACTCTCTGTTTCCAGTATAATTGCTACAATATTTTATGCTCATTTATCTTTAATTGCGTGGATTTCAATCTTACTATATGATGACAGAAATACGTAAGTATTACAGTGTAGGACAGTTTACGCACGATGTCTTAATGATAGAATTGGAAATTTTTATGTGTGGATTTGCTTTCGCCGACCCACCTTTGTGGAGTGGTTAAACTTTTTCTGGAGAAATTAATTCACGAGTAATGAGAATGCAACTGTGTTGATTAGACGTGAAAATGAGGAAAAGCATAAGAGAATCAGTAATAAGTGAAATAAAGTTTGCGGAAGCTGATTGGAAGGGGAATGTCCACTTGTGCAGAGCGTGAGTTTAAAAGAAAATAGTTAAGTTGTTACACCGCCTCAGAGAAACCTAAGAAAAAGTTGGTTAAAAATGATGGATAAGACTCTAGAGAGAACGTTTGTATTGAATATATCGAAGTGAACTCGCCACCTCTTCCGTAATTCCGGAAGTTTACTGGAAGGCTTCCGAATAGCCAAGTTGGTTGCCTTCATAACTGTGGTTCAGGGTTCGATT
The DNA here is from genome assembly GCA_000376725.2 of Ladona fulva. Lineage (NCBI taxonomy): Eukaryota > Metazoa > Arthropoda > Insecta > Odonata > Libellulidae > Ladona > Ladona fulva. Next base: position 249,367 of record KZ308911.1, on the reverse strand, counting down.
CTCGGTGGGAGTCCATATGTATGAAATGACATCAGCTGTCGTTGTATTTTCAAAAATACTTCAGCTATATGCTAGCGTATTGCCCATGGCCTTGATAAATACTTGAATAGATATTTGCTGTCAAAACCAGATATTTTAGCGGCCTATCGAAGCGATTAAAACTTCAAATGAGAGAAACAGTACAATTTGCCCTCAATACTGCATCATATACGGCGACACCATGAACTAAGTGTAATTGATTTGGAATGGCGGTTTGAAGGGCGAAAAAGTTGCGATGATAATACAGAATTTTTGATAAACATCCTACAAAAATGATATGTTTAATTTCGCTGAAACATATTACAAGTTAACCTTTTACATCGACTCAAAGCGTTGGATATTGGATTTAGAATACGTCTTTATACTTACTTTGATTATATTTTACATTTTTTTCAAATATTATTATTTTGGACAAAATTGTTAGATAGAGCATTAAACAGCAAGATATGATGAAATTATTGTCTGCGATAGCAACATCAAAAGCTCTGATGATGCTATTCATGACTTAATGCACAGCTTTGAGGTAGAATTTCATACGTGAGAGGAGGATGAAGTACAGCACAATAGGGATAAACGTTCAGTTGGTTTTCGCTGTATGTACGATGACAAGAAGAAAAATCTTCCAGAATCACCAGTAATTTCTCTGCATAAATAATACATCTCCCAGAAAGAAAAATTCGCTAGGTGGGAGATCTAAGTCTAAGGAAGAGAGATATTAAATGACTACGGAACTCTACGAAAAGAAAAAGTATCAAAGTTTAGGGAAGTGCGTAATTATTTAGGAGTTCGACGAAATGTAACCAAAGGAGGGCTTCCGATATCTTACTTCGAAAAAGTGATTATCGATAAGTATGTCTCTGCATCAATACGGGTAACTCCCTTGCCACAAGCAGTTCCGGAAGTTGTAAGGTCAGAAAAAGTTATTAAAGTAGCCGGAGAATAATTCCTCTACCGAAAAAATCACTGATCATGCTTGATTTAAAAGCAAAATATTTGTTCACGGAGGACGGCGCCGTTTTTTGAAAATTCGTCCCAAATAAAAGAGAAGTGTACTTTTTATATAGTTTATTGAGCCACGACCGGTTTCAATGAATAATTGCCAACATCAGGTGATTATTCGTTGAAACAAGTCTTGGCTCAATAAACTGTGGAAAAAATACACTTCCATCTTCTTTTTACTTTGGAGAAATATTTGGTTGTAGATTATGAACATAACAGTTTTTCAATCGTTAAACATTGGCAACTTTGTCGAATTATGGAATTGATGAATTTCACTCCATAACGGTGTTGATTATTACCGCATTTTAGCACAAAGAACTCTGTTTCTAACTCCTTTTTTACACTTTCTAACCAAGCCTCTCATAAACATCCTCATACTTTTCTTACTGTCCTTACACTATGTAAACCTTCCCTATGTAGGCGAGATTTATCAGTACCAATATTGCTCGAATAAAGACGTTATCAAGTGTTTATGAAATTATCGAAATCAACAGTTGATGATGCGCTCTGTTACACTGATTTGAATTTTTTTAATTAAAATTTAATGAAGGTTTTGAGCAATAAAGTGACAATAAAACGCAAAAATCAAATAAAGTATACTTCAATTAAACGTGCGAATGATTAAAAAATGGATCGATAATCACTATCTACGATCATTGGAAGAATATTTAACCCAATTCTCAGAATTTTTCTGAAACGTCTCAACCGGATAATATAAAGTTTTCAGCGCAAAGTATAAATTATTAAAACAGTTATGTCGACATGCTCACCTGAAAATGTTCAGTCGGAAGCTATGTTTTTAATCATTGACTTTTCGAAAGCTTTGAGAAGAAGGGTACCCTGGTTAATACGTTAGTAATATTTGAAAGATCAAAAAAAATATATATATGTATAT
>KZ308911.1:229744-247422 GCA_000376725.2 Ladona fulva | reverse complement strand
TATATATAATTCTTACGATGTCAAAGATGTAAATCTTGTGCACAACTAGTTTTGATTTTACAAAAGATAAAATCTTCCTCGTTTTATGAACGCATCGTCTTTTTTAATAGCCATATATTAAAGTATATTTCTTGTTCATTCCCCCAACGTGGTTGCGAAGCTGCATGAAATTGCTACGGTCACTAGTCCCATCGAAAAGGACATATACTTCATATATATTTCAACGTACTAAAATTCCGGTAGTCATATTTTAAACGCATTGAGAAATACGTATTCTAAGAGACAAATTTCACTCCAAAGTAACTCAGCGGATATGCATTAGTGGACACACTCATTTTTTCGCCTCTCTGTCCACTCGAAAATATGAATTCAGACCAAGTGACTTTCAGATTAACTAAAACGTGATCTACTGCTAGGGAGAAGTAATTTTCCCCAGGGTTAAGTATCATCCGCGTTTTATGTTCGCTTATTTTGGTCCCTTCTGATTCGCAGTGTTTTGGTCTTTGTATAATAGCTCATTAATCTCTCCGCTATGAATATTAACGGGACCGTCATCGCTAAGGGATATTGGCCACGATTATTTAACTCGCGAAGGTCAACAAATAACCTCAAATTTTCCTAACACCTTTTATTTCGTTTTCGCGTCTGTGTTTTCCTTGAAAGGTGCAAATTGATTATTGAATGATTATTTAAATATAATGCGACTCTTTTAAGGCTTATAAAGCTTTTGGTCATTCTCAAATTTTAAAACGAATTGGCTCCAAACAACTCAAGTAATATGTCTGTTTCAAGGATCCTCGGAGTTTATCCAAAAACGTTTCACTCAAGGGACTTTTCGCCCAATGGCAGATCACCCAGGGGTCTTTTCACCAAAGGTTAGGTTCACCAAAGTGATATTTTAACCAAGCAATATTCACCCAATTTGTTTCCGATTTCGATTGATCTGTTTCCGAACAGTATTTAAAAAGGTTCAAACGACCCTTTCGAGTTACTATTTGGAATTTTAATTTATAGAAGTGATATCAATAGTAATAAACTCGTATTAAGACTGTAAAGATTCTTCTCCCATTTTATCAATCGTCAATGCTATTGATATAAATATAATTAAAGATATTATGTGAAGATAAATGAAGGGAAAACTTCAGAAAGAGTTGAAGATTCAATAACCCAAAAAGTATATATTAGGTGAAAAGATCTACAGCTAAGTAACTGTGCCAGAGATGGGAGATGCGGAAATCCTACGCAAACCTAAACGTAGAGGAAGCTAAAAGACTTGAAGGAAAATTACTTATATTCAGGGGAAATCATAAGAAACGGAACTGTAAGCACAGGTTTACTTGAAATAAGCACGGTAACTTGAAATATTACAGCAGTTTTCCGAGAAAGTAATTGAGTATAAATTACACAACTTGGAATACAGCGATATAAAAAATACCATATGACTTAATAAAACTAATGTAAAATCACCCAAAACTGTGCGTATCCGATGTCGTCATTGTTTTAAATTAAAAACCATGATAACATATTGATTTTATAGTTTATACCTCAGAGAGCTCAATTTTCAGTATCGATCGAGGATAAAAGTAAGGGGAGTAACAGTAAAATGTAGCAAAGGGGAACGAAATCACATTCTGTGGACTCAAAGGGTGGAATCTAAAAATTTTAAGAGCCACTGATCCATCTCAATCCATCAAAAGTCACACGTTGTATCATGAAGACCTCTTTGATATACTTCGAAACCTCAGCCGTCTTCTCTATCGGAAATGCACTTACAGGAATAAAACGAAAAAGATCCGTTGGTTTTTCTCCCGTTTGTTTTTCCCAGTTTGAGGAGCAACGCCAATGCAAAGTGTGTTACTCTTTGTCTAAATCTTACTTTATTTGTCTAAATCGTGGCTCTTTCACAAATCGCGTGAGGAAATGGTTTATATGCACGAACGAACTGAGAGGAAAGCTCTAGAACCCCATTGGGATCCCTCTCGTATCATAGACGGAAGCAAGTGAAAATTAAAATATTTTTCGTGTTTTCCCGTCGTTATAATTGCGAGAGAGACGTTTTTATTCATAGGAAACGAAAATTTTCATTTCTGCGCTGGTCTAAGAGAGCCCGATTTCGGATGGCTACAAATACATTGAAATATATTAACTGAGGTGGAAAATGATAAAAACTGTCCGCGCATTGGAGAGCTGTGCAGAGATGGGCATTTTCACCGTGCAGCGTTTGAAATTTCCCAAAGAACAATGACCATTCCAGATTAGAAAAATTATGCAAACGTAGCACTTTGCAAAGTGGTTCGCAAAAAAAATGTTTTATTGTTTGCAGGACTACATTTTGAGGGAAAAAAATTGAAGTAAGAGCCATTTCAAGGAAATATCATTGTTTTCCTGATTAAATTAAAAAATTAGAATGGCTCTGATTCTATTTAGAGCAGTAGAAGTGTTGCTAAAAAAAGATTCGACAGCTGAGGACATTTCTCACATATGAGCTCCCACCGGGATTTAAAATCCGCCAATGATTGAAAAAATAAACATTTTCATTTGTTCCTGATTGAGACTAATATATCCATTTACGTCCACATATGTACCCTGCAAGCCGACTTTCGGTGTGTGGCAGGGAGTGAATGCAGCAGGGCTCTAATTCCTTAATAGATTATTTTTGGGTATCAATCGCGGAAAAATTAATTTTTTGAAGCGACCAATCCTAGTATCCCTGATATTTCCCCAGAGAGACAAGTTCTGAAATATCCCTGATATTTCAGAACGGTCTACGTAACAGGGAGGATGCATAACATCGGGTACATTTTCTAAGGACATAGTTTATTTATCGATACCGCCTACAGAAATCTTCCGCATCACTCTTTCGTTAATTTTACGCCCTCTAAAAATTAAGGAAATTACCAACCTGTGTATTATCAATACATATCAGTTCATTTCGATTATCTCTATAAAAGGATTGTTTTAGCAAAAAAAGACATTTTTCAGAATTTTTACGTTCACCTCAAATAACATCTCTTATTTCATATTCTTGTCTCAGTACATCTGTCCGCAGACAGGTTTCAACGGAAATATTGCCTCTACAGCAGACTGTCTCCGCATTCGTCCTTCTCTACCGTCTCACTCTCAGCATACTCAATCTCCGTCTTCCTCTTTCGCTATCTATTTCTCCTTCCATTATCACTTTCCCGTTCTCCCATAAAATATGCCAAATCCTGTTGACTTTCCCCTTTCTTATTTCCTTCGGGATTCTTCTCACTTCCCCAATCCTTCTCATCACCTCATTCCTAATCCTAAATCCAATCTTCTCCATTCGTCGCCACAGCCATATCTCGGAGTTATCTAAGTACATACTTAGACTTAGATAACTTTCTAAGTATGTACTTGGACTTTCATAACTCCAAAATATGGCTGTATGTATGCGGAGCGTGGACAATGAAAAATGTTCCAAGTAAGTATTTTGCTTCGTGATTTTCAACATGATGCTTCTTGCGGATACCATTTTCTGGATTTTGTGAAAGGCCAGGTCTACTTGCAAAATTCTAATTTTAATTTCTTCCGTAAAAATTAATACCTATACTTCCCAGATCCTTGTTTTAGTATTTTCCATCCATGTATTTAAAGGTTCTCCAATCTATTTCACTCTTTCTTTTAGTTTTCAATTTATCTTTGTATATAATAACGACATACGAGGTTAAGTAGAAGAGAGGTCTATATGGGCCTAACCTCGCTAATAAAGGGCCAATTTATCTATCTATCTATCTATCTATCCATTAACCTATCTTGTGATTCACTGCATGGATCCCTGGTTAAACTAAAATTAATCCTGGTTCAACAATTCAATTATCCTGATTATCCCTCCTTTTATAACTTTAGAAGGTACATGCAAAAGTGTTTCAAACGTTATTAGCTTAATTTGATGTAATCCTTCATTTAATGTATTATAAATAAGTTTCTCGCGCATCGTTCGATTTTTATATTTTTTGTAGAACTTGTAATTTCGAAAAGTGAATTATATACGAGTACAAATGTTTATTTTAAAGAGATAGAGGGAAGTCATTAGTTTGTATGTATCAAATACCCACGCGTAGCTTTAGACAGAGCTTATTCACAGCGGAAAAGTACCTTTATAAACGGAGGCTGTTCTAAAGGGATAGTATGTACCTAAATCCTCATAATATTTCCACCAATAATTACGGGTAAATCTCTTTCAAAACTTTTCTTAATTTCAACTACTAAATTTAAGAATAACTTCTTACGAAAAGAAAATTTCACGTAATTTCACTAATAATTGAGTTTCCAAGGATGGAATGAAAGCGAGCGAAGAAATGTGTAAAGAATGAAGTTTTCCTTGCCTCGGTTGACAAGACGGTTAAAAGAATTTTCGAAATTACAGGTTAACTTTATCGCTTACTCCGCTTCTGCATCAATAATTGAAGAAGGAGGTGTCTTGTCAATCGGCCGTGGAAAAAAACTTTTGGAAGATATTGATTTCAAAGCCGATTTTCCAATATCCTGTCCTTTTGACATCGACGAAGACCAACTCATCGGACTTGGACGATCTTGCGCTGGAAATTCTCCTTTGGATATGAACTTATGAAATTAGGCCAGAATATGATAAGACAGTTTAAACATAATTAATATCGCTAAAAATCTGAAAATTGGTCATTTTTACAACTTTCAGTCAAGTAGTAATCTATACAGTGCAATTTATATGCGTCCAGATATATTCATAAAGTTATATTCCGTGGTCAATTTCCGCTGGTCGCATTCTGTGACCAAAAGGGCATTAGCTGATTTGAAGAAGTTATAATTAGGAATATATGTATTTATATCTCCCTATAAATGTTATTTACAACACCTCATTGTAACTCTTAATAATGCAACGAGTTTCTAGCCTCCTCCCACGTGTGCAGGGTACGTATGTAGATGCAGATGATGTGATTGAAATAGAATATCAATTATCCACTTAATTTACGAATAAGATGTAGATTGTCATCGGGAGCATTCACATTGAATGGCATCATCCATTTCTTATTTTTCAGTTACCTACCCCTATATGTGTACAACTTAGTCTCAGTGATATACTTTTGGATTTTATTTTCGATTTCATTTAGATATTTACCGAAGTGCTATAATTATCCCCTGCAACAATATGGCAGCGGTTAAACTAATGTTATTACTATTACTCAAACTCAATTTGATTAAGAGTATGAGAGATATCATCCTCTAAAAATGTTTGTGTTAAGTTTAGGAATTTTTAGAATGTAATCATTATTGTCCAAGTTATAAGCTCTTCGATCCTTTTTAAACCGGTAAATATATGAAAAATATATTAGTATGTTTGTGTGAATTGATAAAACTTTATAACTGAGGTCTATAAAATAATTTCGAGAAGAATATAAGCTTATTAGTAAAAGGAAAAATTAATAAATAGGAGCCAAACATCTAGAAGGAGCAGACTGGAGGATTAAAATCTCTGTTGACTGTAATTGAAAATAAATATTAGGAAAGGAGTAGAGGGAAAATTATGCTTTTTAATGAGAGAGCACGTTCTTGTGAAGAGGTGAGCTATTTCTCCAGTACCAAATCAATCGCAAAGCAAACTCAACTACGTCTTCTTCATTAGAATCGTTAAGCGCTTCAATATTTAAGGTTATTTTGAAGGGTATCTTCAAATTCCCGTTCAGTAATTAAGATAACTTCTATGAACACCACGCAGTTGAAGAATCAGACGGCACCGAACGACGTAATTAAATGCCTAATGTTGCGGTTCATCTGTTTTTGCAGTTCTTTATACAAAGATTCGTAACTTAGCGAAGTAATTTCTCACTTAATGTATTATATAGTAGTGAAAATTATCGATTTCTTAAATTAAAGCACGTTTATCCACTTCTTTCACCCGTCTTTGATGAAACTTTATGATAATAACCATCAAATTCATTTAGGTCTTCAGCATTTCAGAGTTTAAGAATTTTTTCTCTCATGTTTAATGTGTTGTGTCCATTTGTAATACGAATGAGTTCCCACGTGTCAGATGCAACGTTCGTCAAACCTCTGCACCATTTCTTAGGCCCTCTGTCTTAAGGCGACTTCTTAAATGTCATAAAATTTTCAAATGCAGTTACACCATTTGTTTATCAATTATGTTAAATTTACCATTTCCTATAACAGCTTTAAATTTCTGCACGTGCTAAAACAACGACTTCGGAGAGCAGAAAATATCATATTCCTAATGCAATTCAATGTGAAACTCAGAATGGACAAAGAAGAATAGAATTCAACCTTTCTTCAGAACTCAACAAAACCAAACTCAGAAGAGGAAAGAAAACTATGTCAATAGGCAAACGAAATACAGGAAAACGTGTGATTTTGCGCAAGACCGGTCGGCGATTGGGAGACCGGCAATTGGGAGACCGGCAATTGGTGCAATGAAAATGATTTAGTGTATGCCCACGCTAAATTAAAGAAAATATGAACGATCGGGCCACTCCATTATCTTATCGTTTCCGTGTGTGTGTGTGTGGCAAAGAAATGAGCTGACCAAATCACAACCCAAATGGGTTGTTCATGTTCAAGAGAGCGAGAAGAGAGACGTTTGATAACATCAAGTTACGGCTAACGAAGATTTCAGCTAAGTAATGTGATTACGGAACGAATCATCTTTGTTATCCGAATGAAAAAACAACCATATAATGAGTTAATAAAAATAAACCACAGCAAAGGAATAAATAAATTCGGTTAGCAGTCAGTATTATTTCCCTCTCTTTAATTTACAAAGCTAAAACTAAAAATCATATTATTCAATCATAACATTATTGAGCTTCTACGTGCCCTTGCCAACTTTCCCTTTCTTTTGTTCCCAGCGGACTTGCATTTCGTCGCCATTTGTACATGTGTCGAAAAGACCTCATTCGCTAGATTCGGTAATCCGCAGAGGTTATCCGATGCCACTTCGACAGCTTTACCATTTCACTCTCAAGCAGAAGCGTCCGGGCTTTCACCTCCAATGGGCCGCAATATAAAGACTTGATGACTACGTGACCAGCAGAAAATCAGTATTTTGAAACTAGCAATAATGAATCGAAAACAGTTTTTAAAATTAGGCATATCTGTTCTAGCTCAAAACCGGGCATTTCTAATCAGTAGAATGAAAAAAACGGGACGTATTATTTTGCTCGTTTTACCTTCAGGAATGTTTTTGTTACTTAAACGTGGATATTATTCGAAAGAATTCTTGACTACTTTATGGAGAGAATTTTTTTTCTCAACCAGAGAAAACCGTAGTTCCTGCGGGCAGTGAAAGCACACGAAGTGGCAATATGAAATAGCGTCATTTTCGGAAGCTTACATTCTCCAGTAGAACTTCACACCAAGCATTTTTAAAAGTTAAAAATCCTTATGTTAATGAATTTACTACGAAAATTCGTGATTTTCAGCTACATTTTAATTTTATTAATAAATGAACTCTTTCAGTTTATCTGTTGCCAAAATTTTTAATTCTGGGTATTTTGCTTTGAATGTTAGAAAGAGATTTTTAGCGAAAGCTGTAACAGGAAAAGTACATTTATCGATGATACGGAGGGGACAGAAGGGCCAGAGAAGTATAAGTATAGGCAAAAATTGGACGTATGCCCAGCCTATTTGTAATGTTCCTCCCCTACTAAAGTTATATGTAAAGTGAACGCAGTGGCTCACTTCCTAGGGTAGACTGCAACCACTGTTTGTTTTTTCCACTGTAATTAGCAAGGGTTAGGAAATTAAATGAATCCTTGAGGAGAAAACACTCCCCTGGGCCGCACACGGACCGAGAGTTGGACATCAAAATCCTATCCACATGAGCGATTCTAAAACGACGGAATTCATAACCGAGTACTTAAAGAATAGAGACAATGCTCTAATTCATCCCACGATATTAACGGAATCGATGTTATTCATCCACTTTTAAATACATTCAAAGCACCACTCGAATACCTAAACTCTAAGCGGAGAACTCAATGTCAAATCGGAAGCCTTATCCCCGCGCAAATCCTGGTTTAACTTTATTAAAGTCGCGATTTTGCACGCGACACATTCCGTTTCTAATCGATCACATCTCCGAATGAGAGGAAATGACTCTCGACAAAAAAAATCCTCCGTATTTTCTCCATCTACTTAATTGAACCCACTCGTGACACACCTCTCGACTAGAAAACTTAGATCTTTGGTATCGATGAATCCCTTACAACCTCTTCCCCCCAATCGCATTTTCTGCTAGCAAATGCGGGGGATTATCTCAGTTAGTCATCTTCCCTTTTTGTAGGACACTTTCTCTCTTAAATTCTTTACTCATCTCATTGTTTGAATCCAATCGCGCCTTCCAACTCATTCTTCCACACACATACCTATATTTATAACTTAATGGGCCTCGCGGGCGATAATTTTGCTTCATAAATAATATCAAACATTCATTTCGCCCATCTGAATAGACCTCTTAGGGAAGCTTTTATTCCGCCGCCCTTTCTATTCATGTTGAAGTAAGACTTCCGAAGGAACTATTTGACATCTTTGTTTGATAATTAACAAGGAACGGTACCATTATGAATTCATACCCCTATTCTTGGTAATTTTCTTAATCGCCCTCTCTACAAAGTATATCGAAAGGCATGATAGAAGTATCGATGGTTTGTACAGCCTTCCTGCTAAAGGATGATCCGGGTTAGAGTCTGGTGTCTTATCCTACTGATTCACTAATATATACGTAAGTCAGGTAGGGCTTCTCTGAAAATTAAACGTCTTCTACGTCCATTTCACGATGCTTTTTAAACTTTTTCAACATATGCTACTTCACCAGCACTGTATGGACTACAGTCACGAACTGCGCCGCGTGTTAAAGTAGCTCTCGTTAGTCTCATGAATCCAATTCGGCTGTAGTCGATCCAACTATAAATCGCTCGAATCGCATTCAGTGAATGACCAGCCTAATGGTCGCAAGATGTTGAGATAAAGTCTGTCAAAAATAAATTTCATCTCGGATTCATATTCTTACTATTTTCAATTATTCGTGGACTTACACAACTCAATATTCGATCAAATATGTCAGAACTCGTCAATATGTATCTAAATCTATCATAATCGTCTTAACAGCAGTTGTAATCGCTAAAGGCTCGAGTATCCCTCCCGCCGTACTCTTACAAGAGAAATCTTGAAGCTAAGGAATTAAATTCAATAGATTTTGTTTGGCTGCTCAATTTAGGTTCAAGACGATTGCCTTTCCCGCATTTTAAATTGACCTCTTTAAAACTTCGTCCGCAAACCCTCAATTTAAAGAATGTTAACAGATTTAACTAACAGTTCCAGGTTAATATACACTCACATACCCACTCAAGTGATGACCTGGTAGAGAAAAGCTTAAAGTAGTTAGAAAATGAAAGTTTAAAAATGCCTGAAGAGGTCTTCATTCGACGTGGAAGTCAAACCTATGATATAGTCCATACTATATTCATTTTATTTCTCGTTAGTTCTGTGTGACTTAGAATGCATTAGACGAACCCCGATTTCAACTGGGGACATATGCTTGAGCTTTGGAAAACCGAGAAAGAAAGTAAGCTATGCGATGCTAACTCACGAGAATCCTATATCCGTTAAGGCTACTAATTCTTAGCTTCATCTCCTGAGTTTGCCTCTTCTTCCTCCCTTCTTATTTCCTCCTCTTCCCGTAATGAGCTTCACCCCAATGTCGGCCTCAGAGGAGAGATCCAAAGAACTCGCTTCCTTCTCTTCCTCTGTTTTCCGGTCTCTCTCCCTTCATCCCTCCCAATCCATTACTTCACCCTATATTACTTGGTACCATCAACCACTCGTCTATCGAACCTAAAATTGCGTCAACGTCTATAACTTGACATCAATAACCCTCTATTGATTGCCTCTCACAGGCGATATATTAAAAACAACTAAAAAGTTTTCGTGGGTGATAAGTGACTACATAATAAGATCGTATTCAAAATATAGCCGTTTTACGGTACACATGATTCTTTTGTGGAAACCTAAGGAAAATATAGCTGAAGTCAATAGCGTTTACTTGACTAATGTGTGTTGAACTGACAAAGTGAATCAATCGTTACGAACAGTGTCAACATAAACTCCTCTAATGTGATCCATGAACAAAAGGTACAGAAATGATTCTTTATTTAGAGATTTTCTTGTTCGTGGCTTTACGTTAATAATTTTACCAATAATGATCCCAGATAATATGGATCCTACTTTTATATTGATCTCTTGATTATTCACATAATATTGGTACAAAGATACATTTCTAAAGAAAACAACGGATATTATTACTTGGTCTTGATAACAAACAAAAGTGTACTACAGCATTTCGAATCCTAAAAAGAATTGAAACAGATGGACTTAACAAGATCCTTAAATGATCTGAAGCACAAAGGTTAATTGAATTTTAATATAAAAGTGTCGAATAAATAAATAGTGGTTGAAAACAGGTTCTATTTCACAGAGCGATGATTAAGTCAATAATATCTTACGGCACTGGATCAAGACCAACAACAGCTGAAACGGACAACTTAATAAAATTATACAGAAAACATTGGAGCGAAGCGAGAAAAAATTGGAATTAAACGCCTTTAATCACAAGGCCAAAGACAGAGAACATGTATGTAAGAAAATACGGCAGAATCATTAGAGAGCGAATGGAAAAAGGGCTGCAAAAGAGGAGGAGTGTCGTCTTTGAAAGAATGAAAATTAATTGGCTGTCTAAAGGTTGCGAGTCTAGTAACAAGATTAAGAAGGGCAGAAAGGAACTATGTAACCAAGTATTCTTAAAGGCATATGTTTTTGGATGTAGGAAATGGGACCTATGCGGCAAAACAGACGAAGGTATAATTAACATTTCATGCGACTAAGAAGCGTAATGCAATTAACAGTCCAATGTACCAAAAAGAGTATATGACAATGCAAAAAATGTCTTAAAAACTATAAATTACCTCTAGGAGGGAAAAATACGTAACATACACGCATAAATGTTGCTTGCATATTGCAAGCTAGGGAATGATAACTTACAGCTAACCCCCCAAACCTGTTTCCTAATCGGTAATTACAATTCTCCGCATTGAGTAAAATAAATGGAATAATATCCTATTAATTCAGTATACTTACTTTAACTGCTCAGGGAAATCCAGTGTAAAGAGGCAATTAACGGAAAAACCTCAGCACAGCGTAAGTAGAAAACATTCTGTTCTGCACTCGCCATTTCTCTAAAAAATCACTAGGATTCAGAGATGACAGCGGCTTACAGTTATCGGAGTAGAGGTCGAGAGAGGTGGTCCAATAAAATACTCCTCAAATAAGACAATCTTTGCCGCTCTCTTCTCATCCGCCGAAAAGCGAAAGCGCTCATACACATTTTTGTATGTATTAGGGTAAGAGTATTTACATATTTCTTCAAAATTTTAAAAAGAAACCGAGCTGAAAATATCGCAATAGAGGGAGCTACTTCTCTACTGGAATGTTCGTGAGGCATTAATATCTTAAAATGAACATGAAAGGGGAAAAATAAAAAAAGTTCGATATAGTGTCTAACCTTGTGTTTTAATATACTTTTATACATCATCTTTTTTCTGATCAATGTAAAATATAGAGAACTGTTGATTGAAGATATGTTTTTATGGCTGATGAGCCTTTCTGCGGCTCAGGAAGACCTAAATAGTAATCTCTCTATTTCTTTGGATTATTATATTTGTGTTTTGTTTTTGTATAGTTTATTAATATTATAATTTTGTATAAATATTTGATTGTGAGTCCAATTATGCTTAAATGCTAAATGTTTTTTTAACATTCAAGCATTCTAAAATTATCTGTGAACTTATATTCAAAATACTATGATTCTAATTTATATTGATGTATTATAATGTTTGTAATAAATCTGGTACTATTTCTATTATATTGGCGGGATTTAGACTAAGAAATCCAAATAATCACATCTAACCCATCTTAGCCCAAATAAAGAGGTAAAAGAGATGAGCAAATTATTTGAAAAAGTACTAGACTATGTGTATATCTAAAATCAGTCGAATAATTAATTATGGTTATTACTTATATTGGGTACTTACCCTTGTAAGGGTACTTTAAGGAGTATTTCTTTTCGGAAGATACTAATTATCGCTATGAATCTCTTTCGGTCCACTCCACTCCGTTTTCTTTTACAAGTGGTTGTTGATGATTCCTCCAAAAACTTTAAGCTTTACAAATCCTCTCTCCTCTAATTAAAAAAGTTTCAACTTTCATCGATGAAAAATAAACCCTTTGGTAGACTAAAAGGAAAATATGCGTATGAATGCGAGTTTATTCGAGCAAAACGTTATTTCAATACCGGAAAAATAATTTTAATTTTCCGGAATTAGTTTTGCTTGGGATTGCTTCAGTTGTAATATTGGATTTCATCTCTTTTTGGCTTTGCTTGTCTTGCAGAGTTGTTATTAATCAACTGAGTCCATTACCTTCATTACTCCCTCCTGAGTTTCCATTAGTCGCTGATCGCAATATACCCATTGCGTTACTTGACCAAAGTTCTCGGAGCACCGCGTATGGACCTTGAATCAAGAGAGAGAGCCTCGTAGAAAATAAATACAATTAGAAACGACTACCACTTCGCTTTACTGAACAGGTATATTGCGGAAAATGAGGATCAACTTCTTTCCAGCATGTCTACCTTTGTGGGTTTTATGATTCGGAAGTTAATAGTATCTTGATAAATGTAAAATTGGTGAATTACTGTACCGCCGAAGGCTTCTGATGTTCTTATTCCTTTTTTATTCATGTCCACATATTGTAAGCGCAGATTTACTCAGACATGAGTTTTCGAAGCATGAACATCTTTCACCATAATTTCTCATTTAAGCCTTTGAAATACATCACCAATTATATATTGATGATTTATGAATGTGCGACATATTCTACCACTTGTTTTTTAAGGGAGAATGAAATATATTTTGTAAATACAAAGTTTCTGGATTAATTCCTTTTCAGTTTCAAATATTTTTGTAGTAACATGATCTCATTGATGGAACAAAGCCACATATTGAGTAGACTTTGACTCTGAAAACCACTTTATATTGGCTTCACCTTTTTGAAACCCTTTAAGGAAACCCCTGAGCGATTTTAGCGCATTTTACATTTTGTTAGCAGTTAGGAGCAGTCAGTGTGTATGAAGACCAACTATCATGCGTTATTTTACAATGGTGCTGATGAAAATCTGATGATCGCTTATTCACCTAAAATGATTCAAGCACATTCTATTTGTAAATTTACGAACGTTTTTCATCGTTAAACCTTTTTATAATAATTTTTCTTCTTTGAGTCTTTCCGATCACTCACAAGGAATCTTCTAAGGAGATGAACAAATGTAGCGGTTCTAAGCGTAAAATCTTTCCGTTAGCGGCAATAACCTTATAGGGAGTTTAGCTTAAAGAGTATCAATTAACATTGAAGGAGAAACGAAAAATAATGTATCCCCACCAGTGGTGGAATTTGAATAACCCTGTACAGAAGCGAATGGATTTTTAGTGGTAGATGTCTTGCTAAAGCTCTTGGCACTCCGATGCGCGGAAGGAAGGGGAGGTATTTGTGTGAGGATAAAACGAAACAAGGCCAAAGGTAGGTGACCCCAAGTTATAGTAACCCGAACGATTTCTTAGGAAGTGAACTTTTCCAAACAAGAAGTGCTCGAGTGCCCAAGTCCAAGTGCTTTCAAAAAACGTTACATCAAATTAGATGATTCTCAGTGAGAGATCGAAGAAAGAGAATAAAAGAATGTTTTCGAAGCCTATTTGTAGTCTGTTAGAGGGGCATCTTGTAAACAATGGGAGATAATAGATACAGGAGAGCAGCTAAGAAGTGGGAAGCTGCCCAATAAATTTGATTGTTAATTATTGGTAATAAGATATTCTTCTTAACAGATGATCCCCATTTTATGTGAATTTCTAAATTGAAGGTGATTTTATATATTTCACAATCATGGCCTCGCGAAAATTCTTTCATTGTTATACGGTACTCCCTTTCTGCGCCTAAATTTTATTTCAGTAAGATTATTATCTAGCATACCTAAAACATATCGGTAACCGAATTGAAATGTAGCAATTATTTAAACTGATATATAACATTCAATCCTTAGTTGCCTTTTTTAATCGTGTGCATAACATTTCAAATAAAATTTAATCTCCATATCCAAGGGTTGCTTGCTATAATCTTGAGGTCGTGTGTCTTCCATTTGAAACTCCCCTTCCTTCATCGAATTCATCGATTCATAATCCAAAAGTAACGAGTAGATTTTCATTCGGGAAATCATATTACATATATCTTCTTTGCACCATGATAATTTGAAATTAAGTAATTTTCTTCGTATGGTGTACATATTCACCCATCACTCTTCTTCTTGCATTGTGAACTTTGCACTTATTGTAGTATTAGTATTGTGATAAGTGCTTCGTCAGCTCAGGTCATTTCGCACTTGGGCCCCTACCGGGAATCGAACCCGGGATCGCTTTCGCCGAAGTCGAACGCGTTGCCCACTTGGCTATCCGGGAGCCCTGCACTTATTGTAGTTTACTTCATTAACTTTACCTTTAGCGTACTGCACTAACGGCACAAATATATACAATCTTCAGTTAATGTTATTACATAATTTGCTAGGCCATGTCCATAACTTTCAGTAGGTCTTCCAAAACTGTAATATATATATTTAAGATATATTATTCTTTTAATTGTTCATTTTTTTAGAATCTGTATGATTTTTATATATTTTCATCGCCTTTTGGGTAGGTAATAATAATTTGCCATTCGGAATTCAGCTTCGTTGGACAACAACCTCCCTCGTGATGGGAAGCTGTCGTCTACGCAAAAACAGGAAGTTTTAAGGAAAATGCAATATGCTTAACTGTCCAAAGAGGATCGCCAAGATATCTCTGCTTCCGTACCACAAGAGGAAGGTTGAAAATAAATAACCCAATTCGCATTCCCATTAGACCATGCTCCTTTTTCTTGGTGATCATATTCTTACAATTTCCTCTGTATATCTTTATCAATATTTCGTTTAGACCACGGCATAAAAACGAATCTTTTTGTTATTAGCTCACGTATAGTGAACGAGGCGTAGCAGTAGGTGGTGGCCACCCGACAAGAAAAATTCCCTCCTCGTCTTCGGGTTCTATATAGTTCACCTCGATATCTTGCCAAGCTCTAAACACTGAGCAATAAAAGAGGGGCACCCTTCCACAACTAAAAGCTCCCGGATCAAGAAAGAAAAGATTCGTCGTGTTTCCTGTATTTGAATTGACTTTAAGACGAAGTATACGGACCACTGGTGGTGACATAAACGTTAAGGACGACTCCAATACCACCAAAATGCAGGAAGTCGTCACAACCATTATACATTTCATTAGCCAAGCTAGCATCTTCAGGGTACGGGTAAGACTGACAGTAAAAGGCAAGGGATGAGGTGATTTCAAAAAAATCAAAAGAACGTCACCCAGCGGAATCTAGTAATCAGTAAAGTTTTTGATCGAGGCCCAAATCTGTATTCATTAATGACCTCCTGTTTTTATAAATATACAAATTTTCTGTGGCATTAAAAGCTGAATTATTATTACACACCAATTCTAAGTTTTCTAAAGTAATGTTGTGTGGGCATTCAAACATGTTTTGCTACACTGGAGTTACTATACCTTCCATACTTAAAATGGGCTATGTGCTCTTTGAACCTAGTGATGAGACGCCACAAAAGGTCACATTCAGGGCAAACAATCTTATATATCCCCGACTTATGTAAAAGAGGTTCTTCATCCTTAGTGGTGCCTGACAAATTCTTTAAACTTAAGCTATTAGTATAACACACTTTGATATTTTTCGGTTTGAAAATGTTGTCAAGACATTTGGCTAGCAGAGGATAAAACGGAAGTTTAATACATCTAAAATTATCCTGTGTAGAAGAAGATAGCTGGGAACAACGCCTCACTAAGCGTTTGTATGAATGTCCCTTGACGAGAGTGTCCCCAAATTTCGTGTCATAACCTAGGTTGTAAGCAGTATCCTTAATAAAATCCAGTTCTTTCTTAATACCGGTACTGTCGAGTGGAAGGTTAACCAATCTGTTGACCAGATGGTGTAAAGCAGCATATTTGTGATACAAATGAAGACTTAGGAATAAAATTATTAGTGGACGCTGGTTTTCTATAGACCTCGAAATCCAGCTTACTATTGTTTCTACAACTAAAATTGCTAGACTAAAACGTCTAAAAATGGAAGAGTACCACTGTGTTCTATTTCAAAAGTAAATTTAATCGAAGGGAAAACACTGTTCAACTGGTCCAAAAAGGAATCCAGATTGCTACGGTTAGAATCTATATCCGTGAATACATCGTCTACGTTTCTAAACCAGATAGACGGAAAGTAATCAAAATGATTATGACAGTGTTTATCAAAATGATCCATGAAAATGTTTGCCATAAAAGGAGGAAGTGGATATCCCATTGCAGTTCCGAAAGTATGTTGATAAAACTTACTGTTGAATCGGAAACAAGTCTGAATCATACACAAATTGGTTAAAAGCAAATATTCTTCCACAAAGGCTTCGTCCAAGTTAAAATCAATCAAAGACTGCTTTAAACTCTCAAAAGTGTCAGACAAAGGGCTGATAAGTTGGCTGATCTTAAACTCAAAGATTCGGAACTCTTGGTCTCATTTGTTGTTTGCAGTCTGTTTCCTAGTGTCCCTTTGTCTGACACTGTTGAGATTTTAAAGCAGTCTTTGATTGACGCTGTCATTCTTTTTTCTGTTATCCCGGGGAACGGAATGCCTGCAAGCTGTCGACGACGGATGGACAGGAAAAATTATACTAGTAGGCTATAAAACAGTCATAACAATGCGTATCCCTTTCGGATGTCTTTTGAGAACCTAGTAGGTGGAGTGAGAAGACTCTAATGAAGAAATTAGCACCTTCGTGTAGGGTTTTGATGACATTTGAGAGGTTCGAAATCAAAGTTAGTTAAGGTTTTAAACAAATATTTATGGTCGATGTTAAAGAAGGCGCTTCGCTGATCGAAAGTTATGAATTTCAAGTAGGAAGGTAACGTTCTTTTTACAATCAGAATTACATCTCTTATCACATGTGAATTTTAAAAAATAGATCGTTCGAATTAAATTATCATACATCCTCAACATAATTATCAATACATGTACCCTGTAATTCGGTTAGTGACGGGAAGCATGCTCCATAAGGCATGCACTAATCAAGTATAAGAACTGGACATTAGGTATGATGCCAAAATGAACTTCTCAAACCAAATAATAAGTATCACTTTGTTTTCAAGTAAATAGATTGGAATTATTATATTTGTATAGCATTTCAAAGTACTTTTCCGATGAAATTGCGTTATATTTGTGTTAAAAAAAGTGTTATATTTTTGTTATCAGTAAGCTAAAATATTGTTCTATGATTTGGAACCAATATTTAAAGAAATAAACAGAAATATTTGAGAGAGTTCAGGAAAGATTTCTGAGGTATCAATACCGTACTCGTTATGATATATATCCAATTTCTGCATATTATGTAAATTATAACTAATTACTGAAAACATAATTTCCAATCTTTGGAAGACAGGGGAAATATTACCAATTTATTATTATTACATAATATA
>KZ308911.1:208133-220081 GCA_000376725.2 Ladona fulva | reverse complement strand
GCCGCCGATTTTTTTGCCGTAAAGTCCCGGGTTTGGACATCTAGGAAAAAAGCGGACTTCCATTCTACGCATCATGGGTTCGATTCTAAGGGGCCCCAATAAGGGCCACTTTCCCATAAGAATGCATTGAGCGCATTTTCAGAAATTCATTTAGCGTACTTAGCGTAAAGATAGAACAATGAAATTTACGGTATCGTTAGATAATGATTTTCGCTTCCGTTTCCCGCAAGAGCTTTTTACCTAATGGCCCCAGGTACGATGATAGGCACTTAGTGCAAAACATTCAAACTATCATTTAGGGTATTTCTTGGTAAACTAGAACGTTGATATTCACGCCATCCATAGAGAGAAAATATCTGTATAGTATACCTAAAGGTTTTTTCCCTGAGTCTCCTTAGTTCGATGCTAGGGCAGTTTTTCTGTCTGAAGTTCATGAATTCATTTACAGTATTTTCCGTTAAGATAGAAACTTGCAATTCACGGTGTTGTTAGAATCGTTGAATGTCTATCGTATGCCGTAAAGCTTTTTGCCCTAAAGGCCCAGGTTCGATCCCAGGAACATTCGAATGACCGAATTTTCAAAAATTCGTTACGGTTTTTCACGGGCAGGTAGAAGGTTGAAATTCGCTACATCTATAGATGATAGGGATTTGTATCGTATGCTGTAAGGATATCCGTCCTAGTNAAGGTTAAACAGTTAACGGGAAATAAAAGACAAAACAGAATAACCAAAATAAAAGAAGGCAATGGTAACGTTCTATGGAATTCAGCCAGCATAAGGGAAAGGTGGAAAGAATATGTTGAGGAACTACATGGAAAGGATATGAAGCCACCAAACACAATGTTAGAAAGTGAACAGGAAGTGGGAGATGATGACGTTAGACCTGAGATATTAGATAGCGACATTGGTAGGGACTTGCATGATATGAAAAGTAATAAAGCCACGGGTATTGACGAAACACCAGCTGAGTTACTTAAAACTTGTGGGAAAGGGGTAAGAGGGAATTCTATAATTTATGTAGGAAAATTTATGTTGACGGGAAGTGGCCAGAGGATTTCACTAAAACAATACTGTTTCCTTTACAGAAAAAGAATAATGCCACGGAGTGTCAGTATTATCGTACAAACAGTTTAATATCTCACGCGGAAAAGGTAATTCTAAGGGTATTGAATAGAAGAATTGAAGGAACAATTAAGGGGCAAATAGGAGAAGACCAGTTCGGATTTCAGAAAGGGGAAGGAACGAGGGATGCAATCGGGGTAATGAGGGTGCTAGTAGAACGAAGCCTGGAATTTAAAAAGGATATATGTGCATGTTTTGTCGATTTTGAAAAGGCTTTCGATAGAGTNAATTGAGCTGAGGAACGCTTTACCTAAAAGTGTCTGTGAACCATATCCTTCTCTTGTGCGTACCTTTCAGGCGAATTTGAGAAACTTGGTATAAAATTACTGACACAAATATACCACAGAAAAAAAGCACATAGCTTCGAATTATGATGGAAGCAATGAGGTTATTGTGTGACGACATGCTTCAAAGAACTCTATATTTATAGACGATTGGTTTTTGGGTTAAAAAATGGTATTTTCTTTATATTCTATATGTTTATAACATTGTACAATTTTATTTGTCATAAATTCTGAAGAAGGTAGATGGGATACAGATTTGTGTGGCGGAGTAGTGAAGACAACCTGAAAGTGATGTATGATTAGTGATTATTTTAACGTTAGTCTTCCCAACCGTGTGTTTCCTTTAATCTACTCTTCATCCTTAAATCTTGAATCGAATTGTCATTATATTCATTTATTTTCTGAATTTTATCAACTTCTACCAGGTAGTGCAACTGTTTTCAGAGAGGAATTCGTAATAATAATAATAAGTAAATGTTCCTTCCTTCGAAAAATGGAGCTCCTCATAATATAGCATTTAGTTTCTACAATTAGAAGTATCGAAAAGGTCACAGTACCCGTAATTTTTCTTTTTTTCGGTAGCATTTGTTTCCATTTATAAAATATGAGCACTGATTAACTTGAAAAGCATTCCATTCAATATTTAGAACATTAAAAGTGAAATTTTTCTACTAGGAAATCACAAAATCGACTGTTTCGGCCTCAACTTAGTGGTAGCTCTTCGTGATGAGAAAGGAATAAAAACTTTTAGTTTAGTTACCACAGAATTTTAATTATTTGCTTATGTTCCTCTCTCAACTGGGAAATCGTTCAATGAAAAGAGGAATGTGTCGCAATTGCTGAAAAAAAATCGAAATGGCTGTGGAAATTACTATTATTTCCAATTGAACATCTCAAACCACTACTTTACAAATGAGTGAAGTATTAATTTTTGCATAAAGTTCGCAATCTGCGCTTGAATTGCCATCTTAATGAATAGAATTAGTTTTATATTTGAAAGAGATATTTTTTCTGGAATATTTTCTGATGAAAATAATGAAAGTTATAAGGAAAGCAAAGAATTCTCGGGTGTAAGCATCTATTATTGATATTTTTGCTATGTTTCGGTTAGAGCGGAAAGATAAGTTGGATACTAGCTTTCGATCGCACGAAATGAAATTCTTCCTTTCACAAAAATGAAATTAGTCCGTATAACAGTCACTGATGATGGAAAATTTCAACAGCTACACCAAAAAACAATTATCATATTTAAGTCCTAATTTCATACATTTAATATTTATTTATTTGCGTCCAGAGTGAGGGGTTTTCGTCCGAAATTTTCCAATATATTATTTTGTCCAACTACAATTGCAAGAAGAAACGCAAGTGACGAAATCTGCATCTGCATAAATACCCTGCAGTCCGCCTTTTGGAGTGTGATATAAATTTTTGTTAAAATCTGGATCAGTATTTATAAGAAATTTTTATTTCTATAAATTATGTCAATTTTCCAGAGCTTTAAGACCACCTTTAGCAATACAAATCAACTTTAGATTATCAATTGGAATATTATGGGAGAATTCTCTCATATAGCTTTATAGTTCGTAGGTTTCCGCGGCGATCGGTTGTTCCCATGATGTCTTCGGGGTTACACCGCGATGGCTGAAGCTTGTAGCGACGACGTTTCGCCAACTGCGACGTAGGCGAAACGTCGTCGCTACAAACTTCAGCCATCGCGGTGGGACCCGGAAGACATCATGGGAATATAGCTTTCTATATTGGTTATCAAGGGTTTTCTTCCGATGAGATTCACACTCCCTTATTCTATTCTCGCATCTCGGACACATCTTTCCTCACTTCCCGTATACTCTATAAACGTCGTACGCATCCAGCATCTCATTACATGCAATCCATTACACTGTTTAAGAGCAGTGATTCAGAAGTATTAGAAAAGGCTATAAAAATACCTCCGCAAGAGATGAAAACGTTTTACTTGGAATGGATCGAAGTTTTTATATACTAAATATTTTGGATGTTGACGCGAAATACGAAATTTCTATGCGAGTGTTTATACGTAGATGAACTAACCTAATTTACTACCTTTGCGACTAAGGATCATCACTTTAATATTTTGGTCGATATTGGGACGATCTCTGAAAAACTCATATGTGAGGTACATTCTTTTAAAGGTCTTCAGTTCGTAGTTTTGGTGACGAAGTGTTGAGAAGTCTCGAGGGAAAAGGTTGGACTGGAAGGGCAAGTGGGGTGTGGGGAAATTTTGAAGCCCGGGCACCTTTACTGTGAGTTTTTTGTGTGAATGGGGTAATATCTAATGAAGAAAAGCAAGTCTAGCAGATTTTAGTTTTTCTCCGGTACACAAGGGAGCGGGTTAGCAGCTGTAAGACGAAATCTTTTCTGAGGTGCAAATAGAGAAAATTCCAATCCGTTATTGATCGATTCAGGGAAGGAAAAATAGTTTCAAGTGGACCGTGTATCCATTGAACGGAACTCAGTCCTCCTGATATGATTTTTTGCTCGTTACTTCCACGAAATCTAATTTAGCACCTTTCTTATATTACGTACGATGAGACCTTATATCGTAACTTATCCTTTCTTAAAAAGCCTGCGGCTCAATGTAATGCAATTGAATTTATCGATTTCTTTGGATTGGTCTAACACTGACACAGCTTTTACGGGAAAACGTTTTTGAATGGAACTTACGAATGTCCTCATCTCTAATTTCCTTCGCCAAAGAATATAATACTACGTTTGAATCTTTCCCGTTTTTTGAGAATTATGAAAAACTTTACCTTCGAAAATTTCTTCATCCTGATTCCAGTTTTTTNAGTGTAACCAGTTCTTCTGATTTTCTTCTTACTTCACTGAGTCCGATGACATCCCACTTTATCTTTTCTTCTTCATGGAGCAATTCCAGGAGTCGATCTTCGCTCTTCAAGCTGCGGCAGTTGTAGGTTGCGAAGCGTACGGGGTTATTTCTTTTCTTCATGATGGACCTCTGTAATGCCGCCACCTCCCGGACATCCGAATGGATGGTGCTTTTACGTCCGGTCCTTTTATAAATTTCCATTACAGAAGCTCATCATGATAAATTGTAATTGCGCCTGGAGGGGAAAAGACAGTGATTCACCATGCTGTCTCACTGCCGGTTGGTGAATGAATGAGTGCCACTCTCACTANTGGTGGGGAAGGGCTCGATAGATTTATTTTGGAAAATTTTAATCATGTGTGGTCTCAAAAGACGGGTACAAAAATTTTGACTCACCGGGTTTAGCCCATTTGCTACAGAAACTGCAAAGGCAATAGCGAAAACACCACAGTCGTACGCATTTTGTTGCTGCTGCACTTGTTCATAAATGACCCGGGGTTGGTGAGGAAACAATTTACGTAAAAAATTAATCTGCTCAGAAGTGAGGCCACCAATTCTCGACAAACTATCGTAAACATGGATTACTTTTCCATCAAATTACGTGCAAATCCAATGCGTAACTCTATCTGTAGCAGACGAAGGTAGAATTTGAATGTGGGGACCAAACACAGGCGTCACTTCCGCAAGTAAATTCCACATAAGAAGAGCTTCTTGAGGTCGAAAATTTGAATTACTCGCCAAAATCTCACTAAACTTACTAACGTGGTCGCTTGTTATGTAATCATTATCCTTCACTTCGTTGACCTTCTACCTCACCGGGAAATACCATAACGAATTTTTGAAAATTATGTCATACGAACGGTCCTAGCATCGAACCTGGGCCCACAAAGCAAAAATCATTATTGCATACGATAGACATTGATCTATTCTAACAACAGCGTGAATTACAACTTTCTATCTTAACGCCAAATACCCTAAATGAATTCATGAACTAAGGTCATATAAATTACCCCAGCATCAAACTAAGGACCCAAAGGGTAAACACCGTTAGGTATTCTATAGATGTGTATATTCTTTATCGATGACGTGAACTGCGACATTCTATTTTACCAAGAAATACCCTAAATGATTTCTTGAAACTTTTGCACCAAAGAATTTACCTAGCATCGAACCTAGGTCTATTAGCACAAATATCCTTAAGGCATACAATAGAAATCCCTATCTTCTATAGATGTAGCGCATTTCAACCTTCTACCTGACCGGGAAATCCCGTAAGGAAATTTTGAAAATTCGGTCATTCGAATGTTCCTGGGATCGAACCTGAGAACATAGGACCAAAAACTTTACGGCATACGATAGACATTCATCAATTCTAACAACACCGTGAATTGCAAATTTCTATCTTAACGGTGAATACCCTAAATGAATTCATGAACTTCAGACAGAAAAACTGCCCTAGCATCGAACTAAGGACGCTCAGGGTAAACAACTCTAGGTATGCTATAGAGGTCTTTGCGCTCTATCCACGACGTGAATCGGAACGTTCTTTCATACTTAAATACCCGAAATGATTTCTTCAAAGTTTTGCATTAAGAATTTACCTAGCATCGAACCTGGGGTTAGGAGGGAAAAATCTTTTGTGGCAAACAGAAGATAAAATTATTTTCTAACGATTCCATAAATTTCAACGTTCTATTTTTATGATAAGTACGCAAAATGAATTTTTGAAATTGCGCTCAATGCATTACTATGGGAAAATGGTCGTTTTTGGGGCCTTCTTGAATCGAACCAATGATGCCTAGAATGGATGACCGCTTTTTTCCATAGTGTACAAACCCGGGACTATACGGCAATAAAATCGGCGGCTCCGTGAGGCACTTCCTTCTGCCTCGCCTTTAGTATCCNGTAAAATTAAGAACCCCTGAACATGCGATGCCCCTATAAAAATATGATGAACAACATCATTAAAAATTGCTATGCACAGTCTTACTGAGACCCCAACATTGATGAGGCTCTCTGCTAATGCTTAGTTCGTCTAATTCCACCCCTGACTGTGGAAAATGTAGCCATGTATCAAAAATGTGCCAAAAATTATTTACTCGTGCCAAAGAGAGAAATACCAACTGTGACTCTTCCATGATATTAATAGACCATTATTTTTTCATTGAACCCTCACTATTTCATTAAAAACCAGTTATCGCAGCCACAAATGTGTAATCTCTCATCCTGAAATGGTATCTGAGGCGTTCAAGATCAGTAGATTCCATTATGGGATTACTCTTTTGGTAGGCCCTGTATATTGGTATTTCCGTTTAAATTTTGAAAATTTTCTTTAACTTTTTCCTTGCGTGATGACTATGGATACAGCGCTTATTTTTTACGGATAACGTTACTGGCTTTCGCTCATATCTTCCAAGCATTTGATTTTTAAGCCACTCTTACATTTCCTGTTCACATTAACCTCCTAGTTTACATCGTTAGCGTTCCAATCTTTTTATTTATATTCTCGCAAATCCGCTGCGATACAAAAGTTGGGATTATACATCTCCTGGGGAATTGATTGTTGAAATCATGGAGAAAACGGAATTTAAGTTGCTATCTAATAATAGCAAAACCTTTAATTTTGCGTGTTTGCAAAATTCTTTAAGATTAGGAGAGACGCATCTGGTTAGCATGGAGGAAATATGTCACAGAAAGCAGTGTTTTCTAGTTAATTCTGTAGATATCCCAGTAGAGTGAGTCAGAAAGAAAATAATATAATTCTGCGTTGAATTAATTTCTAGTGAAAGCATTGCAAAGAGTCGCCGTGACACATTTATCGTAATAGATCCGTTAATACAGAGCAATCTCCTCTGGAGAAACCGAGGATCGTTGATGTTTATAACCAATCAATCGATGTCTGAATCAATTCTGGCTGAGACAAAAATATAGCGGGGAGAAAGCAATCGAGAAGGTTAGTCGTAGCTAACGTTACAGTAAACGAGTTCGTAATGAAAGAAGTTATAACCAGTCCCTAGGAATAGCAAGGTAGTGCTTTCGAAAAACATTTTGAGAGCCTATTAAAAACTGGATGATTTTCAGACGGATAATCGATTGATTGATATAGAAATGCAATCGTAGACTCGTGGACATAGACTCACTTTCGATGGATTTTTAAATGAAAACTTCTCACTCCCTTTCCCGCATTTAACGTTATCTGCAAAAACTTCCAAAGCTAAGTTATTCATTAAAATATTAAGGTGCGTCTTATCGCGAAAGCTTCAGTCTATCAGATATTTTTAAATGCGCAGCATGCCCATTATTACGCACTAATTTTTTAGCTTTACCTTTCGCCACCTTTTGTCATTGAGTTCTGCGCAGTTTTCTTGTGAAATGTTTGAACTTGGC
The DNA here is from genome assembly GCA_000376725.2 of Ladona fulva. Classification (NCBI taxonomy): domain Eukaryota; kingdom Metazoa; phylum Arthropoda; class Insecta; order Odonata; family Libellulidae; genus Ladona; species Ladona fulva. The sequence goes on along the minus strand of KZ308911.1, from coordinate 212,421 downwards.
AGCCCTAGAGTTTGCATGCGTTACATTAGAGAGTGATATTTTTTCAATCGAACTGAAAAACGAGTTTGAAGAGTTTACCAGAATGGCGGAAACGGATTTGACTTAAATGTCAAAATGTTACTCTCAAAGCTTACTTCGTGGAAACGAAACTTAGACAATGACTAATGGTATCAACAAAGGAAATTAGTATCGGGAATAACGTTCTCGAGATTGTGAAAAGACCTACGGGCGAGATAATGAATTAAATAAGACATGAAATGATCTTCTACAACATCATTTACAGATGAGAGGTTGCCGAAATGATTGAATAAGTAACGTACTCTTAATATGCAAATTCATTAGCTGATTGCAGCCCCCCATAATTAGCTGCAAATGCTTTAATGGAAGGTTGAGAGATGAAATCAAGTAAGTGAATTGAATGTTTCTTTCAAAAAACGTTGTGAATTTCAGTGATTGCAGGCAAGTATTAAAGATCGTGGTAGACGGAAATATTCAACATATCGATGAAAGATATTATAACTCTTACCATTCATTCAATTCACTCTGAATTTTAGGATGAACAGAGATCTATTGCAACGCATGCGTTGAGCTGGGGTTCAGTCAAGAACTGTTTATAAATTTTATATCAACAATTCGGCCTCAATTGAATATACATTTACATGTCTTGTTATAAAAGCTGAACTCATTAAATTATGAACAATTTGTGTAAGATTATGTTAAGTTTTAGTCCCATTTGGCCTCTTTTGATTAAAGGTTTTTTTCAGAATCACACGCATCAATCAGTCATTGTTTCGATTCAAACACAAATATCGCAGAAGTTTTTTTCTGAACACAATGCTTATTATATAACATTTGATTTAATATCTACACACGAAAATATTTATATAAATTAATTTTAATTTTGGATAATTTATCAAATATTTACTTCTCATATCGAACTTATGGCTATGTTTGCCTCTGCAGAAACTTAAATTATTCTTTCAAGGACTCTTTAATGTTTCAGATATATATGACTCGACTGATATACATTTATGAATTGACCAACGAGGCTACAGAAAATTAATAGAGCTTGAGATATCAGAAAAGATATCGTGGTCGTATAAGTTGATACCATGGTTGGTAAAACCTAGCAAGAACGTATCTGGACATCAACGGATATGAAAATGCCGAATATATGAACAAGGGTGATTAATTCAGTAAAAACTTCATGTCCGTTAAGTATGAACGTGTTAATGGCGACCAGTATTGGGTGTTTGACTATTCACCATTAACGATGAGGGAAAACTAAGTATTAGAGATACTTTACATGTATTTCACAATTAAGTTCGAAAACATCATCAAGAACAACTTTTCCGTGATGTAACTCTAAAATCATTATACAATGTTAGTCATATTCATAGTCATAGTCATTTTATTTTATCCATGAGACATGATGTACACGTATAGGACAAGTCAGAAATACGTAAGAAAAAGTACAAGATATAAAATGAAGACAAAATTAATTGTAAACAATCACTAAAATTCAGATGGCAACAGAAAGCCAGTCCGTTCCCCTGGAATCACATTCAAAAACTCAGTTACACTGTAAAAACATTGATCTATCAGATACCGTGTAAGCTTGTTCTTGAAGGTAGTTATATTTGGTGTATTTTTAAGTGTATTTAGGAGTCTGTTAAAAATTTTTGTGCAGATCGCCTCTGGTACTTTTTGGGTAAGGAGGAAGGAATTCGCCTTTGTATGAATTTGTTCAGCACTTCTTGTATTATGTTTATGCACAATATTGTTTTTTATGATAACATGTGAGTTCTTATACACATATAGAGATGCTTGGAGGAGTTAGATGCTTGGAATAGTTAGGAGACTTAGTTTCTTGAAGAGAGGTCTGCATGGAGCTCTGTATTGGGCTTTAGTTATCAGTCGGACAAATCTCTTTTGGATTTCTAGGACTTCAGTTAGTTTGCTAGATGATCCCCAAAAGAGAATACCATATTAAATTCTTGAATAGAAAAGTCCATAGTACATCATCAGGAGGGCTTCATGTGTTATTGTTTTACAGAGAACAACAAATAGATAGTACAGTGAATTTAAGGAGGAACAGAATTTATCTGTGTGTAGACCAGGATAGCTTTTTATCCATATGTAGACCAAGGAATTTACAATTTTGGGATAAGGATAAACCAACATTTTCGAATTCAGCTTCCAATTTTGGTAGCATATGATTGCTAGGTGCAAAACATATAACTTCTGTTTTACTGTTGTTGAGACTTAGATTATTGTTCAAGTTTATCACAAAATATAGTAAAATTTCTAGTTGGTTACCGGTAAAGAACAACAACACTGCACTTCTGGTCCCTTATTATAACATTTATAGCTGCACATTCAAATACACCGTCTTCATTAAGATTATCAATCTTAACCTGAAAATCAGTATAGTTTAAATTTGATTTAACTAGGATAAGTACACCACCATATTTGAGTGTTTTCCTGCAGTAAGCATTAGCACGTTTACGTTTGATAACTCCTTCGTCGTCATTCCAACGCATTATTATGCAATTTTCGATAGCAGGATGGCTCATTCATATCGTGTTATCAGAGCACATACAATGGTGGGTCTACACCTCCCTTTTTCGAGACATAAATATTGACATCATTTTCATCGCCGTTAGAGGCATTTGCCAGTCCAAATGGACCTCAACAAGAAAATGAAAAGATTTCTGTCAGAGATAACTTTAGGAGGTCTCGAGAAATCGATCCGCGACTCAAAGATTAGTCCTTTTTTTGGTTTTTGTAAGATAAAGGCAATAGAATAACAAACATCGAAAAACAAAACACGGATACGTCGATATGATCCTATCTTTGGACATCCTCTAGCCTGGAAGTTTACATAATAAAATATTAATTATTTACCAAAAGNATATATATAGATAATATATATAGATATATATACGTATAGGATACTAAAGACGAGGCGGAAGGAAGTGCCTCACAGAGAGGCCAATTTTTTTGCCGTAAAAATCCGGGTTTGGACACTATGGAAAAAAGCGGACATCTATTCTAGGCATCATGCGTTCGATTCCAGGAGGCCCCAAAAACGGCCATTTTCCCATAAAAAGCATTAAGCGCATTTTCAAAAATTCCTTTATCGTATTTATCATAAGGATAGAACGATAAAATTTACGGAATCGTTAGATAATGATTTTATCTTTCGTTTCCCGCAAGAGCGTTATAACTAATGGCCCCAGGTTCGATGCTAGGTATATTCTTAGTGAAAAAATATCAAGAAATCATTTCTGGTATTCTTAGGTAAGCTAGAACGTTCAAATTCATGGCATCGATAGAGAGTAAAATTGTCTATAGCATACGCAGAGGTTTTTAGCCTGAGCATCCTTAGTTCGAAGCTAGCGCAGTTTTTCTATCTGAAGTTCATGAATTCATTTAGGGTATTTTCCGTTAAGAGAGAAACTTACAATTCACGGTGTTGTTAGAATAAATGAATGTCTATCGTATTCCGTAAAGCTTTTTGCCCTAAAGGCTCAGGCTCGATCCCAGGACCATTAGAATGACCGAATTTTCAAAAATTCGTTACGGGATTTCCCGGTCAGGTAGAAGGTTGGAGTTCGCTACATCTATAAAAGATAGGGTTTTCTATCATATGCAGTAATAATATTTGTCCTCATAGACCCAGGTTCGATGCTAGGACATTTCGTATGCACATGTTATGAATAATTCGTTTAGGTTATTGTAGTTGGTGTATAGAACTCAGTGTATGGCAGGTAGAGTGTTGTAGGAGGTGTGTAATGCAATAGTTAATGTATCTTACATTAAGCTTGCAGTATGCAAGCAACTTTTACTCGTATATTCATATATCTCTTATTATAGACGCTTCTCCGGATATATATATATACAGTCAATTCCGCTTAATTGGGCCACCGTTTTATTGGGGCAGCCGCTTATTTGGGCCAGATCTCGAGGAACGGAAACCAAACTATTGATGTAATACATAATTTAATCGCTTAATCGGGACAGTATTCCGCTTAATCGGGACAGTAACAGACGCTAACTTGCTGTCTGTCATCTATCGTCGCCCGTCGAAGAAGCGCGATTAAGTAAGCACAAGTAAGTACATGAGACAGGAACATTGTAAGGGCGCATAGGCGCCAACTAGACTTAGATTGATACCCTTTGAGCCTCCAGAGGCATAAGGCAACCAGTTATCAAGCTGCTTCCTTTGTGTTTTTCCCCTTTGAGTGGTGTAGCACACTTCCGTTTTATAGTCTACCTTTACCAC
>KZ308911.1:184245-207846 GCA_000376725.2 Ladona fulva | reverse complement strand
TACACACCACCTGCAACACTCCGCCTTCCATACACCGAGTGCCATCCACAAACTACGTTACCATAACCGAATTATTTAAAACACGTCCTTAAGGATTGTCCTAGCATCGAACCTTGGTTTATTAGGACAAATATTCTTACGGCATATGATAGAAATCCATATCTTCTATAGATGTGGCGAATTTCAACCATCTACCTGACCGGGAAGTCCCGTAACGAATTTCTCAAAATTCGGTCATTCGAATGATCCTGGGATCGAACCTGAGCCTTCAAGGCAAAAAGCTTTACGGCATACGATAGACAATCATCCATTCTAACAACATCGTGAAATGCAAGTTTCTATCTTAGTGGAAAATACCCGAAATGACTTCACACAATGATCCACTCTAAACGTTTCCGTTTAGAGTGGATCCACGTGGCCGTTTTTGGGGGCCCCTAGAATCGAACCCACGATGCGTAGAATGGAAGTCCGCTTTTTTCCTAGATGTCCAAACCCGGGACTTTACGGCAAAAAAATCGGCGGCTCCGTGAGGNCAAACATCGAAAAACAAAACACGGATACGTCGATATGATCCTATCTTTGGACATCCTCTAGCCTGGAAGTTTACATAATAAAATATTAATTATTTACCAAAAGGAGTAGTTTTATAACACTTATTAATAAGCTATTCAGAACTATATAAGAAATGAAAAACTTCCACACAGGAAAAAATACCTGGTGCTATGTACCTGACGATGACTCGGATGAGTCGAAAGCGGTCGTTAGTAAAATCTGTGTGGAATCTATTTCTTTTTTAATCTGTGCGGAAACTACAACGTTTTTCATTTCCTATCTATGGCGTTCCACCAAATAAGCTAAATCATATCGATTATATTCAACACTAATTTTTTTCTTGTTGTTTCTCAAAGTTATTGAACCATAAGATCTCAATGTTTAAAAAATATAAAAATTTACTCTTAGCATTTGAATCATGGACCGTAATTAACAACGATGTGTATTCCTTTCCCAGGTTTCAAATATGTTCATCATGAGCCTAGCTGCTGCTGATTTGACTGTGGGAGGAATAGTAATGCCAATCAGTTCGGTATACGCCATTACAGGTAAGCGTTTTAGAAAGTAATGTTTTCTTACTGTGAACCAATGTAATATGTGAAATACCAGCCATTATCTATAACGTTTCTGACTGAATTCATTGGAAGCATTTTTTGTCGCGTTGTAATTCTACTTCATGCATATTCTTGTTCAACCTTTCAGTTGATTATATGAAATAGTCAGTTCCATAAACTGAACGGATTTCCGTACAAAAAGAATTTCATGTCTCACAAACGAGATGAATATATGTCGCCGATTCATTGGGAAATGATAATCCGAATTTCCATGGAATGAAAACCATCGAAACCCACAAAAAGTTATTTTATTCGGAGAGAGAACCGAAGTCAAACCGGGGAATTTTAATTTTTTAAACTTTTGGAAACCGTTATTTATACTGATCAGATTTTTTGTTCGAATTCTAATTAAGTCCCTCAGTTTCCAGCAACAATGTTCGCATTAATTTAAAGGTAATGTTACAATTAATGAAATCTTTAAGAAGTGAGAATTTTTCATTATAACATTGAATTAACTTAGCGAAAACAAGCGGTTCGACGGCTTCTCCCAGAGCGAAAACCGGAGCGAAATTAATCACAGTTGTATTCGCTGGCAAAAAAAAATTCCACCAGGTTAAATTTTAAATTCTGAGTATCCTCTACTTTTTTTCCACATTAGGAATGTCTTACTTAAAACAGGTCCAAGGGTAATAAACAAAAAGGAGCTTAAATACGATGTATAGTTTTGTATAATCTTACGGGGATTAATTAAATGAACAGTCTTGGAAAGATAGAATTCTCGGAGTCAGTCACTTTGTGGAATTTCGAAGTAACGAGAATTTTCTGAATAATACACAGATTTAAAACAAAAATTCGAATTATAAATTTTACTTACGTACATTGTGGATTAATATAAGTTATAAATCTCTTTTACGTTTTATTCAGCAAAGTCTGGGTAAGTTCTACTAAAAATACTTCATCACGATTCAGAGTTTCGCTTCGCAGGTAATGTCTCCAGGTAGCTTAGTCTCGAAATGCCCGTTCTTATATGTTTGAGAGAAGGGGGTGAGGATGGTTTTAGTGCAGCAAGAATTCAGTGGGCGCTGGAAGGGTCAGTGGTGATGGATAACAGGGAATGTTAGGGAACCATAGGCCATTAAGGAGAAGTTATCACTTTTCATTCGCACTGAAAATGACTCCGTCCATTCCTCTTGGAGATTTTCAAATAATATTGTATTTGCATGTGCAACATAAATTTTCTTCAAGACAGGCTATAAAGATAATATTTATATTTTCCATATCTATCACCGAAGAGTCTTCATCTTTCTTCTTGCAGAATTATGTTCAATAACTAAGAAAAAGCTAATATCAGCAGTAGTATTGTTGTTGAAAGTGCTTCAACAACGAAGATCATTTCGCATATACGAGACCCCACCTGCAATCGAACCCGGGACCGCTTTCACCAAAGGCGCATCCTTCTTGGCTCTCCAGAAGACAAACACTAATACTCTCAGATGTTATATTCGTTGTGGTGATGTAATCATTTTAACTATAACTATTGGCAGTTGTTAGTTTAGTAATAGACCTTTTTCGTGTAGTATATGGACAAAAGTATCCCTTCTACAATTTTACCTGCATCACTGTATTTAGTCACATTTCAAGATGGGCGAGCAAGACAATTTGGACCAACGAATTCAAGAACCCGCAAGGTATCGATTGGCTTCATTTTCACTCTGATTTCGATTCGCCATAGCAGAATGGTAAATAAATATGTTATGTGGTATACTGCCAAATGTTTATTATTATTATGTTGGTGTTTTTATGATTACTTTGGTATTTTGTTAAACTATTGATTTCGCGCCAGGTGAAAAATTCGATTCAGAAAGGATTCTACATCACAAGACTTAAGATTATATGGTATTTTAAGTGAGTTGAGCATTGAAAGTTTATTTTAGTTGAATTTTTATCTTTTACCCATTTCAGGCGCGAGAGGTTTTGACTCATAAGAAATATTCCTGGAAGATTGGAAAGAGAAAATATTCGTTTAGTTCACAGAATGAGAATGAAGACTGCATTGCTATTCATATTGCGGAGCAAAAATACGAAAATATGCTAGTGGAACCTTTCCTGGTTCTTATCCTGATATCTGATATATTTAGCGTGCTGTTTCGTGTTTGTAACAAAAATACAAATTTCATAGTTAGAAATCACAAGCTTAGAAGCTCCTACATTTATAATTCGAGAAAATGCCGTCTTTGTAAATGTAAGAAACTTTGGCGTGATTTCAAACGATGCATTCATATTGTATTTTGGTATTTGTGCACGTCTGGTTTTAATAGATTTTTGTTACGTTTGATCGAATGTTACGAAATGTCTGTCAAATGTTTCACTTATGAATATTTTTATGTTAGTATACCTCGTACTCATGAAACAATAATAACTGTTGTATTCAGCTCATATTTCGGTCTTCTATATCTTCTCATAATTGCAATGGATTGTTAATGCTATAGTGTAAATACACACCTGCTATTTCCTTCAAATATGTGTGGAAACATGAGGAACTTTTCGATAGTTACAGCATAATGGAACAAAAAGGCACTTACTCATCAAGTAACAGGGAGGAAAAATAATGTTTGCTTTAACTAATCCGCCACAGTGGCCGGTAGATAAATCATCGGAGAATAAAATTGCAATGGTAACCTGGTAACAATGAAAGAAATTGAGTAAAACGTGCTCCCAACGTTATTACCAATCAAATTATATGGCTTCTATTAATTCGCGAATAAATAATAATGTTGGATGTTTTCACGGAGTAAACTCACTGTAACTTTCTCGCATTATATACCAAAAGTTATTTAAAATAGTGAAACCCAACCTTATCACTCGATGAGTCAGCCAAAATAGTGTATTTCAAGAACAAACTACATCTTACGACGATTCTTCCTGTCTTTCTTATCCCTAACCGATCTAAGTCTTGATACTATGATTTTAAACAAGCAAAGGCTTGGTAAATGTGATAAATAACCTTGAAATTCCTATCAATTAACCACCATTAGTAATTAAAGTTTCTAATACCTTTGCAGTTCGGATGAAAGTTTGAGGTGGGCCGCATTTGGCCAGCGTGCCATAGATTTGGCACCACTGAACAAAAACATTGCAAAATTTTCAACAGTTTAAGAATTAAAATCAAAATTTATAGCATATTCATTCGGTTTAAAATCAAAAATGATAATTTATAAAACCAAGCCATAAGTATCTCTTTCATTTGAAGGAGGAGAATATCTTCACAATAAAGGATATTTTCACTAAAACGTCTCTAAAGTTAAGATGTTCATATGAGCCACAAAACTGCTAAAGATCTACAAGTCTGTATACATTAATTTTGCGACGCATTCTCCATGAAAATGAGGTTCTCTAATCGTAAGTAAATAAATTTACGTTGTTTACGATCGCACTATTTTGTATCCGTTGACATTGATTTGTAACTCAATGTAATTCACCACGTTTTACACAGCAATTTTCCCGTGAATGACGCTATAAAATAAAAATTTGTTCCTCGGACAAAACGAGTTTGTATCCAATTTCCCCACGTGCTATGCTTGATTGCGTTTAACCCAGGATTCCAGATGTCAAACCGGTGAGACCGTTTCCTCAGGGCGAACACTGAATGGGAGCGGCCTAAAGCTATTTGTGGGAACTTCAATGACGCACATTTATCTCTTTCACAACTTAAGTCACGTAGAAAAATATTACTATAATATTATACCTCGAATTTATCTTTAAATCTATCTCCTCTTTCTCTTTCAGAACTTAAGTCTCTAAAAAATAATAGTATTATTTTAATAGCTGCCGGCAATAACAACAGCAACAGCAGACAGCCCAGTTCCTGGGCCATCAACTCTGTTAGACATTGTAGAAAGCTTCACTTTCATCTTTGGGGCTTCGAACCCAAGAATCTATTCTATGAGCACTTTCGCAAATGTTGAAAGTATATTCTGTGTTTTATTCTACCTGTCTGGACTCAGGCCTGGACTGGATGGCCGAATGTATAGCGTGGTTTGGCTTTGGCGAAAACGGTATCGGGTTCGTATCCCGGTAGGGGCTCATAAATGCATAATGACCTAAGTTTTCGAAGCACTTTTACTAATAAAATAGCAAAAAGTATTTCTTTCTTTCATTAAAATACGGATATGGGAACGGTTTTTTATTGGTTGATTTACTGGTTTACCACTTGGATTTTTCAACGGTTAAACTGTAATGAAACTTTAACTTTAAGTTTATTACTAATGGAAATTACGTAAATAGAATAATTACATATATAAATTCATAAATAAATACAAGATGGTGATGAACATAATAGATTTCGATTATATAACATTCACTCTCACTAATTAATTATCGAACCTACTCTACTAAACCTACTTTAATAAGTACTACTTACTTATTCGACGAGGTTTTCTACGAGCAATTGGAGGGCTCAGCTATGGGTTCTCAGTTGTTTCCCCTTCTTGGTGAAATTTCTTTGGACTCTTAGAAAAATAGTTTATTCTCCTCCGAAAACACTGTTTATTCTGACGTGGATGACGTCTTCTGCGTATGAAACGGCACTAATAAGCAATTGAACGACTTCCTGGACCATCTGAATTCCCTCCACAACTCATTGATTTTCACTATGGAGCACTCTTTTGAGGAATCCCTTAATTTCCTAGACCTTGCCATCTCCCTTAAAAATGAAACACCAACCTTTGCCATTTACCGCAAACCAACTTATACTGTCCAGTTATCCCCAACGAGTCCTCCCTCCAGCAATCGCATAAACTGGCATCCTTTCGTGCAATGATTCGCCAATTTACCCATATTCGTCTTTCTCCATTCCAATTCAACAAAGTATTAAATATAATCGAAGAAATTAAACTTCGCGACGATTATGACGCAGTATTAGTGGAACGCCTCCTGAAGCGGAAACTTAAAATTATCGCTTCCCGTAAAATCAGCCCGTCTCTTGTAAGTCCAACTCAACCCCAGGCCTCATGAACAAGGTTGCCTTTCTTAGGAAACCTCTCCTACCGCCTGAAGAGAACACTCCCTGAGAACAACCGGCCAGCATTCTACATTCCTAGGATCTTGAAGTCGCTGTACACCGCCAAAAACAAAAGAGACCAAGGCTTCTTTAGCGGGGTGTACAAACTTTCCTGCAATGATTGCCAATGTCATTATCTCGGGCAGATCGATGAAGATATGAACCTCGCAGCATTATTCCAGTCGTGGAAATAAACCTTTGGAGGAATATACTCAGTTTTCTTTCTTTGGAAATATGAGCAAGACTCGGTTACAAGTAAATTAAAGATACATTCATTTACATCTACATGTGCACCCTGAAATCCGCAAAAAATGTCCAAATTTCACCAAATTCAGATATCAAATTTTGTATCCACGCACTCATAATCTTTCGCACTTCATCTGTTCATTAATAGATTTTTTCTAGGGATATATTCACATTCACTTTTGATTATATAATAGAGGAGGTCTCGTTGCCTCAACCTTTACTGATTAATGGCATTATTTAATTACTAACTAATTTAAAGGAAGTACTCCATAAACGGATGAGTTAATTATGACTTTTAAGAGGAGTTGGAGTTGCAAAGATCTCGATGAGTAGTTTGTCTATGCAAAAATTCGTTGAAGAATTCGTTTGAACAAAAAACAAAACATCTCAGTTCCAATGGTGAGTAATTTACGGTTATAATGATATGGCAGTGAGGACACAAATTGCTTTATCAAAAAATGTGGCGAAAGGTGAAAATCGCCGAAGCATACGTAAGCACCATTCCATCGAAGCACCGCCTCCATTCCTAGAAATTAAAACAGAAAGGCTTGGCTTACAGTAGGCTTAGTTTCAATTTAGGATAATTCGTACATTTTTACATCTTTTTACTTCTTAAAAAGCGAAATACACTTTAGAACTAGTGCTTATGGCTAAAAATCACTGCATTGTGTCATATTAGCAACGATTACTATCATTTAAAGAGTAATAGTAAGTAATGACAAAATTAATTAGTTACGAGCATTTATTCTGCAATGTACTGAAAGACCCTTTCAGCTTTCTCATTTCCCAGAAGTGACTCCGCCGGCAAAAGTCGGAATTTCCTTCACTTAAATACGAGCGTTGAAGAGTCACTTGACAAAATTCGGCGAACTTACAGAGGAAAAAAATATTCACGACGAATGTTACCTCGAAGTCATCACGTGCGAAACGAAAAGACGGCAAAAGGGCGGAATATAAAAATTACTTGAGATTCCGATGCTCCGAATCGCTCAGCGCTTGAAGGATACATAACATTTCTTCAGCTCATTTTCCGCGCTAATGCGTTGTTTTTCCCTTCCAAATCAAATCCCTTCGAATTACATATCACGGATTACGTGAAATCATCTAATTGGTTAGGTGTCAGCTGGGCGAAGGACAACTCAGCGAAATGACAGTTCGGCGAAATCATTACAAAACTGGAAATTGGTGAAAAACGACTCGGCGACATACTTTACCAGTTATATAATAGTTATGTTAGAAGAGGTATTTTTGTTATTTTGGAACGAAAACGTGATTTAAGTGTTAAACAATGATTTATATAATTGACAAACGAAATTTATTGTAATGATGCAGCACACTCTATTTTACGAGTTGCTTTTCGCCAACTTTCATCTTCGCCGAGTTATCATTTCGTCGAGTTGTGCTTTGCCCTTAATTCGGCGAGGATAGGCTCTTCTGCCTGTGTAGTCCATTTCAGTTAGTCAAAGTTTAGTTGTCTTAGCTAATTCTATTTAATTCACACATTTTCGTGTACACATTCTATAATTAAAGTACCAAATTTATCAACATCTATATCTACATAAATACCCTGCAAGCCGCCTTTCGGCGTGTGGCAAGGGGTGTAAACACCAACAGTAGAAATACTTCTTTAATTTATTGTTATGTTATCGCATATCGTTCACGGAAAGAATGAGTCCCTAAAACGACTTGTCCTCGCATCTATTTGTCTTATTTTACGCTCACTGTCGGATCTGCCGAAGTAGCAGAAGGGGGTCGCATAATTCCAATTACGTTTTCCGAAAATGTACTTCCTCTGAATTTATTTAACAATCAGAGCTAAGCTTCTAATCTCCTTTCTTTCGAGGATTCCCAACCTGCTGTCATTGTCGTTGCTACGGAATAGTCGCTTTTATTTGTTGTTTTCTTAGCAAACCCGTCCATTTATTTGGATAAATGATATATACCGTTCTTTCCGTGAGTTTCGAGCAAATTTATTCAGTTGCGTATTTAGCTTTAGATTTAGATCCATACTCCGCAAGCTGCCAGTGGCGCATGGCAGGAGGTGTATCAACACCAAAGACCTAACCTAACCCATCCTGTTCATATATCTAATATTCTGCGGAAAGAAAGACCAGAGGTAACTATCTGTTTTAGTGATTATTTCCTTGTAATGCTCGCTCGGTCGTCGCCTCTCGGAGAACGCGATCGTTGTTAACCGGAATGACAGTGACTTCTACTTCTTCTAAAAATTCCGAATCGATGAATTTTTCGAAAAGCTTCCGTCGATAATCTGACCTTCTCACCTGTAACGAATTCCACCCGAGATATTTTATCATAGCTGTAACGCTACTGTCAACCTGAAGTCTTCACTGACGAAACGAGCTGCTCTACGTTGGACAATCTCTAAATCTGAAACTAACCTTACTTCATGGGGACCCCAAACCGCAAATATGTCAACCTCTCTTCCCCCTAACCTTGTACGTCAATATACAATATATAAATATTAATTTAAAAACAAATAGAAAGAGTTCAGTGTAGGAACAAATTAGCGGTGGAGTAGTTTCCAATCAACTATGTCAAAGGCTAGGTTAATTTATGCCGCTTAAGTTTTTCGATTTAATCCCAATCTCCTCTCCAGGATTAATTAGCATAATTCTCGAGGCGTGAGACAGTAGGGCTATCATTCTGTAGACAGAGCAATAACGCCTAAATATTGCATTTATTGTGAATTTTTTGCGCTTGCTCTCCTGAGGAAAGCGGATTTCGAGTTCCTAACTGTTCTCGACTTTATATAAAGTCCTTTGGTTTTACTTTGTTTCTGCTTCAAGTAAAATTTATATTTCTTTTCTCGTCTCTATCCATCGCCAACTCTTTTATTTCATGAATTGATCTGGAATCCACTTGGCGCATAACATCTCGAAGCATGGCTACTCTAGGCCTACTTCTTGTTCTCTTACCTGAGATTGTTCTTCAAAAATATAGTTCAGTAGTAAAATATATTCTCGGGTTTCCATCCAGGTAATATCAGGAGACATTGCTGTCGCCAATCTGTTGTCAAATTGCTTCCTTAGTCCTGAAGATGATGACAGAGTATGTCATCGAAACGTTGGCGACAGCAGCGTCTCCTGATATTACCCGGTGGAAACCCGAGAGAATATTTTATGCAATCAATTCACCAGGTTAGCCTGAAATCCTCATATATATAGTTCTAGTTCTCGGTTATAACTGTGTCATATTAAGTTGCAAATATACTTCGTTTGCTTTTTCTCAATAATTTCCCATAGACTTTCCCATACCGTCTTATCTCCCTTCAATCGTATTGATATTTCACTTATTTACTACTTTCCCTTACTTCCTTCAGCACTTGCTCGTTTGATTTTCTTTGAGTTAAACTGTTTCGGGTGATTTTCTTCAAAATCCACATTTCAGCCGCTGGTATTTTATTATGTTTTTGTTTTCCTATATTTCAAGTCCCTCAACCATAAGTTAAAACCCTATCTTAGAGTTTTTGCAGGTCTCCTTCTTGTAAGTCTCCTTTTCGTTAGTCTCCTTCCCTGGGCAAATGGCTGCTTGATGAATTTCTCTTTGTCTTTAATGTTTGTTTCGCCTTAGTTATTCTTCTGTCGACCATTGGATTTGCACCCAACTTGTCCTCCGTTCAAACATCATGCATAACGCTATGTGTTGAAATTTTGGTAGTGGAAAGTTAAATTCTGAAGTAACGCGTAAAAGTTGTTTTTAACTTTATTCTGTAGAACTTTTATGTTAAAAGGGTACCAAATTTTGAGAATTTTTGAAGCAAGCCGTTGGGTCTTCTCTCTTATGTGTTAGGAAGTATATGAATAGCTCTTCCTCATTTTAAATTGTGTTGTTCGGTTGTACAGTCATCTTCCTACAGAAAACTTACGGGCGCTTCACTAGTCTTCGCAGAATATCGATGTCGTAGGGTGGTGTCCTTTCGTTCCAATAATTTTTTTAACTATTTGACCAATTTTAAAGTAATATTTTAGTTGTATAATTATAGTTAATGTGATTCTTCAGTAATATTAGTACTGAACTGAATTCTCTGGAAGTGTGGAGGAAATATGGAGGTCTGAGTTGAAAAGGGGGGATACAACTACGACAATGATTTATGTTTAGTGTTTCGTTTAAAATTCTAATTTCCTTCTCTTATTTTACTGAAGAGGTGAGCAGAATATTTGAGCAGTATATAAATGTAACATTTTTCTCCATTTTAACGTCATTACACCGTACATTCCTTCAATGCCCGCAAAATATGGCATCACGATTTGGTGGACCTGCAGTGCTGAAAATTTGTATCTGTTGCATGTCATTATTCACAAGGGTAAAGTTGGAATTGCTGGGAGAGGATCAAAATCAAGGGGAGAGGGTAGCTTAGTATTAATTTGAAGACAAACAAAATTATAGGAACATGATTACAATTAAAAGTTTGCCCGTAGCTAGTAAATACCGCAGAAGTTGATCCAAGTCCTGGAATTGAAGTATATAATTAGAGAAGAAAATTGAACACGGATTAATGCTATCTTCATTATAAAGAGTTAATCAAGAGCAAAAAGATAACACGAAAGACATTTTACAAATTGATTACGTCTGTCTACGATGAGCACGCAATAACTTACACTAAATGCTGAAACTGTTGATAATAACCGGTATTTATTTTAATAAAGGTCATTTACTCCATTAAATACAACATTTATCAGATGTGTGAATTAAACAAAATAATAGCAAACTATAACAAAATTCTAATATTTTTAATGTGGGTACCAGGGAGTGACCTTATTATAGTTTAGATTCCTTTATCTTTGCTCGAAAACATTATGAAAATTTTATAATTGTGCCTTCTACTTAGAATTGAACTATTAAAGGAAGATCTGAGGTTTCAAAACAAAATTAAGGTATTTAATGAATCGACATGCAAAAATGTGTTGTGGTGAGTATCCGGGTACCAGTTGCATACGTACCTAACGGTTAATACCAACCACACTCTTGTTATCATTAGCTAAGTGAATTCCCATTTAGCAAAACTTCTTTACTTGCTTTTTATATAATTCCTTCAACATTGATGATTGTGTCGTCTTTTATCCATCACAATTGTCATAGTTTTCTTAGTGTCAATTCTAAGTTTATTCCCCCTGTCGTCCACATGGAAACGACTACTACATCCAACGGCCAATCAGGAGAGCACACGTAGTGAAAAAGTGAAAGGGAGCAACATATATATAGCGGACGAGAGTAGGTCAGCGTCACTTCCGACCTGAAGAAGCCAGCGGCATCGCTTGCGAAACGTCGTCATATGAAAATGACCACCGCTGCGTTCCCGAGAACCAACATTGAATAATTGCATTTTATTCGTTTGCTTAAAGAGTAGTTTCCAATCAACTATGTCAAAGGCTAGGTTAATTTATGCCGCTTAAGTTTTTCGATTTAATCCCAATCTCCTCTCCAGGATTAATTAGCATAATTCTCGAGGCGTGAGACAGTAGGGCTATCATTCTGTAGACAGAGCAATAACGCCTAAATATTGCATTTATTGTGAATTTTTTGCGCTTGCTCTCCTGAGGAAAGCGGATTTCGAGTTCCTAACTGTTCTCGACTTTATATAAAGTCCTTTGGTTTTACTTTGTTTCTGCTTCAAGTAAAATTTATATTTCTTTTCTCGTCTCTATCCATCGCCAACTCTTTTATTTCATGAATTGATCTGGAATCCACTTGGCGCATAACATCTCGAAGCATGGCTACTCTAGGCCTACTTCTTGTTCTCTTACCTGAGATTGTTCTTCAAAAATATAGTTCAGTAGTAAAATATATTCTCGGGTTTCCATCCAGGTAATATCAGGAGACATTGCTGTCGCCAATCTGTTGTCAAATTGCTTCCTTAGTCCTGAAGATGATGACAGAGTATGTCATCGAAACGTTGGCGACAGCAGCGTCTCCTGATATTACCCGGTGGAAACCCGAGAGAANTATTCGTTAAATATTCGGCTCACGGAATAATATCAAATAAAAATAATGAATTTATTCGCGCAGGAATCTTAATCGGGAATCGAATTGGAATCGGAAGTTAATGTATGTACTAAGGGGAATTTGATCGCAATCGGTAAAACTTTTTAATGAATTTATTGTGTCCAAGCTCTAGTTTGTGGAAGCGCCACACTAAAGAAGTAGGAACAAACACTAAGTCATTTCCACAGAATATATTTTTTATTTACGACTATTTCGTCTACAGGTAGACATCACCAGGCCTGATGATCACCTCACCTCACCAATTAGCACTACCTATTTAATCAGTGGGTCTCTTTTCCAAATATGCATATTTTGGTATTTACCCATACTGCAAAAAACAAATCCCATCCATCCCATTTTCCTAACAGAAAAGTTCTCACCTTCGGAAACTGTTAAACTGTTTTGCAGTTAAATGAAAGAGACGGTTTGATTCTTAGCAATAGATTTTTGCGTCCAGTTAAAGCGATTTATGATTTATGACGTTCAATATTCACTTTGAGTCCAAACAATCAACATGTCCAGTTTTGAACACATTCGCAACAACAACTTCGATACATTTATAAACGTTTGTAATTAAACTCGAAAATGCGGATTTCGATCCTTAGCTTAATACGATTATCTGCGGAAAACAACCAAAATCAATGCTTCATCGAAAATTCTTATTTAAGTCAGCGAGAGTTATATTAATACAGCTTTGATTCGAGCAGAAATATCATAGTCTTTCATTACAATTTTCGAATAAATACATTCAATTTCATTATTTTTATGACCTTTGAATTTGTATCTTATCCATACGGAATTAGCAGAAACCTGTGGCAGAATAAACGGCGGATATTTCTGAACAAGAATTTTGGATGTTTCATTATTGTCGTAACTGCCTTTCTTGATTAACTTCCATTATAGTAATGAGGAAACAATTTTTCGGGATATTACGAACTGATGAAAGTGCGTGTTGTCTGTAAAATGTTTCACAACTGGATTTTAAAGTGTTATCCAGAGGATCATTTTGCTGCACCTACGTGTATGTTTTCCACTACTAGTATACTGTGAGGAATTCCTCGGTAAAGAAAGCAAGGGAGCATAACCCACTCCTCATCTTGCCTAGTAGTAGTAGTAGTAGTAATAGTCTCCCCATTTCTTCTTCAGAGCTTTACGTTTCTGGCGATGTAGAGTTTGAGACTAAATCAGCCTCTGGGCTGAATAATGCACTAATAATTAGTGAAGATATTCCTACGTATATATGTATAAGTTTATTTATATAACTTCTACTCTAGAAGGGCGAGTCAGGAGTTTTTATTAACAATGAAGCCATTAAATGACTTTCCGCTACTTACGTAGCTCATTTTATGGAGTTAAATAAGAGTAATCAAGAATTATTTTAAATTAAAAGTAATTAAACTGCAAATAATTCGTAAATTCTTTACAATCTGAGATACGTGCAAATACACTCATGATTAATTTTCCACGAATTAATGGCTGAATTATCATTTTTGAGTTATGCATATTGTTTATTTAGAATGAATCAAGATTCATTCAGGATGCAAATGCCTATAAATTTGCATCCGCTCACTTTCACCTGTTTCTCCGTTCCAGGGAGGTGGGTTCTCGGCTTGGTCGTCTGTCAATTCTGGCTCTCAGCCGATTACACCGCCAGCACTGCTTCCATATTCAACCTGTTCATCTTGAGCGTGGATCGTTACTGGTCCATCACGTCCCCGCTGCGCTATCTCCGCAAGAGGACCAAAAAGCGGGCTCTGATAATGATCGGCCTCGTGTGGGCCATCTCCGCCCTTTGGATCCTGCCGATCATCGGCTGGCACCACCTCGACCACAGCGGAATTCGGATATACCCTCCATCGGTGTGCGAGACGGAGTTCGCGGGCAACGTCGGTTTCAAGGTCACGGCCGCCATCATCAATTTCTATTTTCCGTCGCTCCTGATGGTATATCTCTACGGTAGGATTTTCTTCGAGATCAAGAAAAGAAGCAGCTTCGAGATCGGCCAGTGCAATCACAGCCGTTTCTACGGGGGCGATAACAACGAGGACTCGTTAGCTGAGGAAAGAAATCAGACGAACGTGAGTGGCGAGGTAGTAAGGGATCGAGGTTCCAACAGCCGTAATCGCAGCAATAACTCCCCGCGCTCGTCCGCCACACTGCAGCGACCGGCCGATCGCAACCCCGTCCTCACTATGGCGGAATGGCGCGGAACAGCACCCAACGGCGAAATCCGTCGCCATCAACAATATCGTAATCTGACCGTCTTGTCCTACCGGGAGGAAGGTGTCCTTCTGGGAAGGGCCGCTCGTGACGAGGGTCTCACGCACTTCGAAGGAGTTACTGTGAACGTGGAGTACGTGCTCAGCAACCCTCCATCCCTCGTTGGTAGATCGGAATCTGTGGAAGATGCTCAAGGAAGGAGCTGGAAAACGCGACCGGCGAACGAATCGGGGCCGAGGTCCCTGACGAAGGTGACACGACGTGGCAGAGGGGCAACTCGGAAACGGGGTACCGATTCGATCGTTCTTCAGAAGGAGAAGAAGGCAGCAAGGCAGTTGGGGGTCATCATGGGCGCGTTCATGCTTTGCTGGCTTCCCTACTTCATCCTCTTCATGGTTATAGCATTCTGTGGCGACTGCGTCGACCCAAAAATTCACACGGCGACGATTTGGTTAGGTTATGTCAACTCAACTCTGAATCCGATTCTTTATCCACTTTGCAATGCGAATTTCAAGAGGGCGTTCAAACGCATGCTCGGTTTGAATCGCAAAAACAACAATCCCAACATCCATGGTAGAGTGGTGGTGCAGAGTTAGATAAATTAACCCAGTCTTTCCAGAAGGTACTTTTGATATTGTTTTCTGAGAAGTCACATTAACGTAGTTGATCCACGATCGTGAATGTCAACCCAGTCCAAAGGTCATATTTTCCAGTTGTATTTGTGTCAGTAGTAATTTTCTCTACATATCACCGATATGTATACATAAATGGCCGGATTTTTCGAAATTGGATGTTTTCAGATGTTCGCTTTCTTTTCGACATTCACTGTCAAATGCACTCATCTTTTCATGGTCAGTGTTTTTCGATGTCAATTCGCTAATAAGATGGATAAAATATTTGTTGTGAATATACATGTGGAATCTGATACCAAATCTGCTTCAACCTACTTGATATTGCCAAGAAAATGAGATATAAATATTGCTAATACTTTCAATAATTTTCTGTGTGTAGAGAAACAAATAAAACATCGTATGTTCAGCAATTATGAAAATTCCAGCAATAAAGTGGAAAAATGAAAACAAAATTTTATCTTATTCCATGGTACCGTAATGAGAATAATTGCCCCACGAAATGCATATTGTCTTTTTCGTCAAAATGTCACTCATTTTCTTCAGAAACTTTCCATAAGAAGTTTTTGGAATGGAGGAGAAAATGCATAATTCTGTGATTTAACATCAATTTGATTCCAAAAGAAATTTTAAAGGCATAATCTTTCTCGGATGCGGAAATGTCGTGTCATGTTCGAAATTAAAGTAGCACAGAGGCGAAATCATTTTAAATTTTGAAAGGAAGGCTGCTTGTGGATGAAAATGTCGTTATCCGTCGCTATCCTAAAATATGTTTGAAAGGTACTACATCCTTTAACTTCAATCATAATTTATGACTGAGACCATTTAAACTGGTCCCATCCTAAATAATTAATTACTTTCATTGTCTCTCTTGCAGAGTGTTCGAACTAAAAGGTATGAAAGAGAGGCTGGAAAGACTGGTAGATAAGACATTCTATTTATTTCTAAGGAGAGAACTTTCAATCGCGAATTTTCTTTCAAATCGAAACTGTATTAACGATTCAAACTAGAATAGAATCGGAGGAGCGACCTTTATATATTATTTTCTTTATTTGACATTTATTTCAGATCCTTCAAAATATCATTACCATTTCTTCCGATGCCAATTAAAGGTTGTGTGAATCTCCAGAAATTTGGATCGTGTGTCAACATCCATATGTTGTTAATGAAATCAATACTGTCAGGTATCGATTTCCCTTTCCTGTAAACATATCACTAAATAAAAGGACTTTACTTATTTCATAGAATCTTAACGACACGCATGCAAAACCGGTCATACATTTAAGCTCCTGTGTAAAAGTATGTACTCAGTCTTTCTACTTGGATCTTTATCTTGTATCAGGAGTGAAAAAGTAGTATTTTTGTGTTTTTCCTTTTAAGCTAAGAAATTCTCCACTTCAGAATATTTATTCTGAATAAAAGCACTTGGTTTTTAGTAAAAGAAGTAAAGGAAGTTTTGCTCCCTGTCTGCGTTGGAAAGAAATAGTTAATTCTCAGTTATTTTTTAGTGAAACTCATTTAAATGCGTGCACGTTATATCTTATGATTCCGTTATGTGAATTCGTATGCTTAGCGTTTCTTGAATGGCGTAAATCACAATAACTGTAATTCTCGACTGACCTAAAGGATTTCTTACCAGAAAGGTATTATTGAATCCAACTTGATTAAGAGTTATAAATCCAATCGGCGATGGAAGTAATCGCTCTCTTGCGAGACAAGGACTTTGCTACAGTCATAATACGGTATCTGATCTAAAATTATTGAACAGTTTTCCCACGATTACTTTACACGTTAGATTTTTAAGACCAATATTGAATTTTCACCGTCAATTGATGATAATTAAGGCGCTAATCCTCCTTTTCCCTCTACCTCCTGTACTCCACGTACAATAACAGCTTCATCCCTGTACTACTCTAGCCTGAGAGGATAGGAATTGGAAAATTTACTATTTCAATCTATAGCAAAGTTTCCCGCTGACCTTCCTTTCTAACGAATGTATGTACCTTCCCCTATACTTCTCTCCTCATCTGCCTCACTATAAGGGTTTTCCCATGACCTCATACTATCTGCTTACCTTATCCTCCTCTGCTCCTCTTTGCTATTTACGCTTGATCACTTACCTTCCTGTACCTGATGATGCCACTCTGATAGCAAAGCCGGTCGGTTGATTAATATCTCTGTGAAAATCAACGAAGTCTCCATTCTTCTGCATTGATATTGCTGCTCCATTAACTCGTAAGTATTACCCAAAACCCCTCCCTCGGCAAGTTTGTAGATCCACTCATAACACTATGCAAAGAAAGATACTGCATCATACCGGTGTAATTTTCCATCAGACGTTGACAATCCTAACGCACGGCTAAATCGCTAAAATTTGTTAGAAAAGAGCACCATTTTCTAAAAATTGCAAACCGCATTATTCCTGCCGCACGATTCCTGTTGCAGAATATCATGTAAATGAAGTTTCTTCATGATCAAGGTTCCCTTATGGTCATTTTCTCACCCACTCCAATATCGCTCCTCAAAGAGGCACACTCTACATTCCTTGCATTTCCAATTAATGTAGTTATTTCTCACTCTGCGAGACTTCCATCTCGCTCCATTTTATACACCAGGTTAAATGAGAGAGCTTCTCTGATACTTATGAAAAGTGAATATGCTTCTTGGAAATCATGAACTGCCTGATGATTTTATACGTGAAATGTTGGATTCTCATTTCGTTATTTCGACATTCGTATGCAAATAAAATATTTCCTGTCTACTTCCTTATAAGAAAAAAAAATTGTAAAACATCGGCTGGCACCACCTCGACCACAGCGGAATTCGGATATACCCTCCATCGGTGTGCGAGACGGAGTTCGCGGGCAACGTCGGTTTCAAGTTCACGGCCGCCATCATCAATTTCTATTTTCCGTCGCTCCTGATGGTATATCTCTACGGTAGGATTTTCTTCGAGATCAAGAAAAGAAGCAGCTTCGAGATCGGCCAGTGCAATCACAGCCGTTTCTACGGGGGCGATAACAACGAGGACTCGTTAGCTGAGGAAAGAAATCAGACGAACGTGAGTGGCGAGGTAGTAAGGGATCGAGGTTCCAACAGCCGTAATCGCAGCAATAACTCCCCGCGCTCGTCCGCCACACTGCAGCGACCGGCCGATCGCAACCCCGTCCTCACTATGGCGGAATGGCGCGGAACAGCACCCAACGGCGAAATCCGTCGCCATCAACAATATCGTAATCTGACCGTCTTGTCCTACCGGGAGGAAGGTGTCCTTCTGGGAAGGGCCGCTCGTGACGAGGGTCTCACGCACTTCGAAGGAGTTACTGTGAACGTGGAGTACGTGCTCAGCAACCCTCCATCCCTCGTTGGTAGATCGGAATCTGTGGAAGATGCTCAAGGAAGGAGCTGGAAAACGCGACCGGCGAACGAATCGGGGCCGAGGTCCCTGACGAAGGTGACACGACGTGGCAGAGGGGCAACTCGGAAACGGGGTACCGATTCGATCGTTCTTCAGAAGGAGAAGAAGGCAGCAAGGCAGTTGGGGGTCATCATGGGCGCGTTCATGCTTTGCTGGCTTCCCTACTTCATCCTCTTCATGGTTATAGCATTCTGTGGCGACTGCGTCGACCCAAAAATTCACACGGCGACGATTTGGTTAGGTTATGTCAACTCAACTCTGAATCCGATTCTTTATCCACTTTGCAATGCGAATTTCAAGAGGGCGTTCAAACGCATGCTCGGTTTGAATCGCAAAAACAACAATCCCAACATCCATGGTAGAGTGGTGGTGCAGAGTTAGATAAATTAACCCAGTCTTTCCAGAAGGTACTTTTGATATTGTTTTCTGAGAAGTCACATTAACGTAGTTGATCCACGATCGTGAATGTCAACCCAGTCCAAAGGTCATATTTTCCAGTTGTATTTGTGTCAGTAGTAATTTTCTCTACATATCACCGATATGTATACATAAATGGCCGGATTTTTCGAAATTGGATGTTTTCAGATGTTCGCTTTCTTTTCGACATTCACTGTCAAATGCANTATGTAAGATGAGGAGTGAGGTAGTTTGCCCTCTCCTTCTTCCGTGAGCCATGAGAGAAAAACCTCTGTATAAGTGAAGCACAGTGAATAACACATTTTCATGGCATTTATAACGAGTGACTGAAATGACTATCATTATCCAGCTCACTCAGTGGCATTTATATCGTCACAGACAAGACCAAAACTGAGATAAAAATTATTAAAGATATAATTGTTCTATTAAAAGCCAAACAAATATTCCACTCAGTAAGTTAATAAACATCCTATTAAATATAAAAATATTCCAGTTAAAAATAATATTATAATAATTTTGACATGAAAGCTTCTGAAATATGATTCATAATAAAAATTGAATTTATTGCTCGTTAGAAAAACGCTATGAATAGTGTTATTCATAGGGTCATTGTGCTGCACATACCTATACTTTTGCCGCTTTTACTATTCTGGATAGCTAGGGGAATATACCTCACTCCTTATCGTGATTAGCCACCTCACTCCTCCTCAAAAGGGATGAGGATCCAACGAGACTTTAGGCTTTCACAGAAGTAAGAAAGAAATCAATGGAGAGGGCAAAGAGTCCTAATACGCTTGATACCGTAAAAGTCTCATCGCCCCCCCGTTACAGAATGAACTAAGCTTTTTACCTGTATAAATGGAATGTACGTGGGCTAGCATCGATGGACACTGCAACTGGACCCATGTTTGCGACAGCCACTTGGAGAGCCTTTTCATCGTTGGCCGGAACGGCGTCCCAAGAGGATATCTTCGCTACGACTGCTTCTTCTCGATAAAGACACGTGGAGGCCTTCGTCGAAATTGATTAATGATGTGAAAATTATGTAAGAAATGTTTGTTGCGATTGAAAAGGTGGCAATACTGAAGAGGCGCAGTTATTAGCATCCTGACAATTTTTCTTTCGACTGAATTTTTCACAGCAGTTTATCGATGTGAGATTTTTTACGGTAGTAAAGGAAAAAAATTTCCCACGCAGTGTCACTAAAAATTGTCATCTCCCATTATTGTTCTCTTTTTATAGTTAGTATTATAAAGGACGTGGGAAAAATCTTGTACTTTATTCCGCATTTTGTGAAAATTTGCCTAAAATGCTGAGAATGAGCGGATAAAGATTAAAAATCAATTTAGAGATAAAATTGAATAGAAGTACGATGGAATTTTGAAAACAGCTTTACTATAAATTAAGGACTACAATATTGCTCAGTGAGTCATCTAAAAATCTATCAAAATTAATGAGTGTGTTTAACTTTATGTATGTACTTAAATATAATTGATAAATAATAAAAACTAACTAAAGTCTAAAAATCTATCAAGTTCTAAGCAACCATGATTAAATTATAATAGGAGATAAACTCTCGCTCGCTTATTCAAAGAGCGATTACCCGTTAATGAATTTGAAGGAAGTCTTGCTACAACCATTGGGTTTTTATTGACATTTATACTAAGGAAACTCACCCTGAAATAGAAAATATTTTTGAATGCATATTCACCACGTTGACTCTATGAATGGAATGTTGGCTCTATAACATGGTTTTTGTTAGTAAATGTACGCTATTTCTATCCTCTAATTACCTTTTTTATCCACAAAGTAGTCTTTTCAGTCTTTCTTATTTCCTCAATCCTACTTTGTCTATTTCTGAATTGAAAATGACGACGAGTAAACTGTAAGAAGTGACATTTTTGTATCATTGTCAAACTCGCCTAAATAATATGTTGTCTAATTTTATTCAATCTATTTCTTTGTACGTTATTTAATTTTATTTCGTGTGCTTCATGTTAGCCGCTTCCTCCTTCCAAATCCTTTTCAAAAGTGAATACGTCTAGATTTAAAAAAAACCTGGCTGCCATTGGGTTAATCCATAAATATTACCCGATATTAATCATGTATGTCCTTTTTTGTAGAAAATCGTCCCGCTATACAGAATGAAGATCGGTCATTATTTTCCTGTACATTCATATTTTTGCCAGATAATGAAAGCTTTTACAAATCGGAAACGTGTTACTCATGAGCTTATTTAGTGGATGTCCTCCTCCAGAGCTTCAATAAATCGTTGGGCGAAACAAGGGTAAGAAGGCTTAGTTAGACGGCATAATTTGTTGCGGATTCATCATTAGAATATCAGGCTCCAGCACCGTCTATAAATGATCTTCCCTGAACGAATTTGCTGACTCCTCAATTCAATTAAGATTTCTCTCCAATTTTATCGTAATTCTGCGTCATCACCAGCAAATCTGCTCGCCAAATGGGAACTGAGCACGTGACTATGAGCGTTTAAGCAAAAACTCACCTTAGCCTGGTAAGTGTAATTAACGGCTTGCATTAGACCGTATCTCTCGACGTAGTTCATAGTGTTCCTTAAAGAGCCTCCCACACACCGCTTGTTCCCAGTCAAGTAGCTGCAGTCCACAAGCTGTTGAGCGCTGTATGTGATATATAATGGGTTGATATATCGTCGAGTGTGAACCAAGAATGCATAGCAAATTATATAAGTTCTTGGAAACATATTTCTGCAAACATTATTGAGTCGGTAAGTTATAGCTACTGTATACAGTTATATTATACCGCACGAGAAGTTAAGTCACTTTTATGTATATTATTTACTTAGTAGATTCTAAGAATATTTTTATCTCTCTTTGGCTCATGATTATCAATGATATTGACGGTCTACATTTTCAACGCTATGCTTAATGTTATTATTAGTAGTAAGAACGGCCTTTCATCACTCAACAGAAATGTTAGTTTATTAACTATCTTCCCATATATTTAAATATAAGTAAAGACGGCGATATTTCCAATTTCTCACCTTAACATTTGCAGCTTTCCCATTTCTTTCATGATCTGTCCTTGTATTCCAGCCGCTACGCTAAATGCATAACAGGACCCGCAGCTTCTCTGGTTCCAAGGAGGAGTTTTGAAACCTTTCTTCCTCCAATCAACCTGTTGAAATTGTCGAAAATAAAAAATGACATTATTCCCCTAATAATTCTATACATTCATTTTAACCTGTGATTTAACATATTGTATATTATTTTTATCCAACAATAGTTATTAGTAATGGAATTACCATACTGTTCATGCACTTTTCTTTCACGATTTCACTACTCAATAGAAACCGTAATACTACCCCAGAGTATCATACATATTGTTAATTTTGCAACTGAAATAGACATTACTATATTCTCGTTCTCAATATTTTTAGGAGATATAGTAATAGGGGACCTCCTGGAAATTTATTCATAGTATGATAATGGTAGCAAATCAGTAGCTCACTTAATTAACCATCAATAACTCTTAAAATAGCAAAGAAATTAAAGGATGTCGTTCTCAGAAAATGTTCAACGTGGATGGAATCGATGGAAGCTACCATGTTTGTCATCTGTACCTTTTACTCTTTATATCAGCTTTTAGTATTACCAAAGGATAAAAAGGTACCGGATATAGACCCTGTGGGTCAATGGGATGCTTTGAAGATGAACTTTGATGTCTCTTAATGTTGATTATGAAGAAATGTCCTTCCACTTTTTCTTTTAAAAGTTTCACGGTTAATAAATTCCTTAAGAATCGCCTACAAAGATCCCTACTAAGCTGATAAGAAGCGTAATTAAGCATTTCAAAGATTTTCATTATTGATAAGTCGATGGGGTTCAATCACAAACATTAAATTTCTTGAAGTAGTTGAAGGAAAAAAATATATACTAGTTTCGTTTCTCTCCCCCAGAGTTCATTTCTTTGGCTGAAATGACCAATGTCAAACCAACAGGTTTTAGTTGGCTAGTTGAAATGCCATTTTAAAACGCCTCCATTGAATACATTATATTTTGGGTGAACAACAAGTAATTGGACCATACAAAAATGTTTACAGATTCCAACACAAATCCCGATATTACTCCAATTCCGAAACGATTCCCATTTATTGAAGTGATTAAAATTCATTAACTTTAGTTGCACGTAATTCATGAAAAAATATTTTATGAACAAAATATATTGATATAGAAAGCATTTAGAAAAATTATTCATACATAAGGTCATAAAATAAAGTAATATACTCTTTTGGAAAACATGGGTAAAATCTTAAAGAATATTGTGAACAATTACTTTATTTAAACCGTCCAGCAATAAATCCCAAAATTTAGAACAGCATTTTGAGATAATTTTACTTTTGTTACATAGTTAAATTAAATTTAAAATCTTTAAAAACTGATTAATGTAAATATTTCAATTGGAACTGAAACATAGTATAAGGAGCAAACTTTATGTCGGTAATTGGTAAATGTAAATATT
>KZ308911.1:171654-182143 GCA_000376725.2 Ladona fulva | reverse complement strand
GTTCTTTATGATCCAATAATCTTTGGTGTAGCCAACCACAAGAACAGCATGGTTCAAATTCGTTGGGGAGCAGTTTTCATCGTTGTAAATTCCACTACTGTAATTGATGAGCAATTTTTATTAGTTTTATCATTTACTGACTGCAGTGCAGTGGTTATGAATTAAGCGCAATCCGAATATTTTAATTTCCAAGATAGATCTTCCAATCACGAATTTTCTTTCAAATCGAAACTGTATTAACGATTCAAACTAGAATAGAATCGGAGGAGCGACCTCAAACACGCTCATTATTAATTAGCAAAAGCTCTTTGGAGAGAATGAGGCTTCTTATGTAAGATGAGGAGTGAGGTAGTTTGCCCTCTCCTTCTTCCGTGAGCCATGAGAGAAAAACCTCTGTATAAGTGAAGCACAGTGAATAACACATTTTCATGGCATTTATAACGAGTGACTGAAATGACTATCATTATCCAGCTCACTCAGTGGCATTTATATCGTCACAGACAAGACCAAAACTGAGATAAAAATTATTAAAGATATAATTGTTCTATTAAAAGCCAAACAAATATTCCACTCAGTAAGTTAATAAACATCCTATTAAATATAAAAATATTCCAGTTAAAAATAATATTATAATAATTTTGACATGAAAGCTTCTGAAATATGATTCATAATAAAAATTGAATTTATTGCTCGTTAGAAAAACGCTATGAATAGTGTTATTCATAGGGTCATTGTGCTGCACATACCTATACTTTTGCCGCTTTTACTATTCTGGATAGCTAGGGGAATATACCTCACTCCTTATCGTGATTAGCCACCTCACTCCTCCTCAAAAGGGATGAGGATCCAACGAGACTTTAGGCTTTCACAGAAGTAAGAAAGAAATCAATGGAGAGGGCAAAGAGTCCTAATACGCTTGATACCGTAAAAGTCTCATCGCCCCCCCGTTACAGAATGAACTAAGCTTTTTACCTGTATAAATGGAATGTACGTGGGCTAGCATCGATGGACACTGCAACTGGACCCATGTTTGCGACAGCCACTTGGAGAGCCTTTTCATCGTTGGCCGGAACGGCGTCCCAAGAGGATATCTTCGCTACGACTGCTTCTTCTCGATAAAGACACGTGGAGGCCTTCGTCGAAATTGATTAATGATGTGAAAATTATGTAAGAAATGTTTGTTGCGATTGAAAAGGTGGCAATACTGAAGAGGCGCAGTTATTAGCATCCTGACAATTTTTCTTTCGACTGAATTTTTCACAGCAGTTTATCGATGTGAGATTTTTTACGGTAGTAAAGGAAAAAAATTTCCCACGCAGTGTCACTAAAAATTGTCATCTCCCATTATTGTTCTCTTTTTATAGTTAGTATTATAAAGGACGTGGGAAAAATCTTGTACTTTATTCCGCATTTTGTGAAAATTTGCCTAAAATGCTGAGAATGAGCGGATAAAGATTAAAAATCAATTTAGAGATAAAATTGAATAGAAGTACGATGGAATTTTGAAAACAGCTTTACTATAAATTAAGGACTACAATATTGCTCAGTGAGTCATCTAAAAATCTATCAAAATTAATGAGTGTGTTTAACTTTATGTATGTACTTAAATATAATTGATAAATAATAAAAACTAACTAAAGTCTAAAAATCTATCAAGTTCTAAGCAACCATGATTAAATTATAATAGGAGATAAACTCTCGCTCGCTTATTCAAAGAGCGATTACCCGTTAATGAATTTGAAGGAAGTCTTGCTACAACCATTGGGTTTTTATTGACATTTATACTAAGGAAACTCACCCTGAAATAGAAAATATTTTTGAATGCATATTCACCACGTTGACTCTATGAATGGAATGTTGGCTCTATAACATGGTTTTTGTTAGTAAATGTACGCTATTTCTATCCTCTAATTACCTTTTTTATCCACAAAGTAGTCTTTTCAGTCTTTCTTATTTCCTCAATCCTACTTTGTCTATTTCTGAATTGAAAATGACGACGAGTAAACTGTAAGAAGTGACATTTTTGTATCATTGTCAAACTCGCCTAAATAATATGTTGTCTAATTTTATTCAATCTATTTCTTTGTACGTTATTTAATTTTATTTCGTGTGCTTCATGTTAGCCGCTTCCTCCTTCCAAATCCTTTTCAAAAGTGAATACGTCTAGATTTAAAAAAAACCTGGCTGCCATTGGGTTAATCCATAAATATTACCCGATATTAATCATGTATGTCCTTTTTTGTAGAAAATCGTCCCGCTATACAGAATGAAGATCGGTCATTATTTTCCTGTACATTCATATTTTTGCCAGATAATGAAAGCTTTTACAAATCGGAAACGTGTTACTCATGAGCTTATTTAGTGGATGTCCTCCTCCAGAGCTTCAATAAATCGTTGGGCGAAACAAGGGTAAGAAGGCTTAGTTAGACGGCATAATTTGTTGCGGATTCATCATTAGAATATCAGGCTCCAGCACCGTCTATAAATGATCTTCCCTGAACGAATTTGCTGACTCCTCAATTCAATTAAGATTTCTCTCCAATTTTATCGTAATTCTGCGTCATCACCAGCAAATCTGCTCGCCAAATGGGAACTGAGCACGTGACTATGAGCGTTTAAGCAAAAACTCACCTTAGCCTGGTAAGTGTAATTAACGGCTTGCATTAGACCGTATCTCTCGACGTAGTTCATAGTGTTCCTTAAAGAGCCTCCCACACACCGCTTGTTCCCAGTCAAGTAGCTGCAGTCCACAAGCTGTTGAGCGCTGTATGTGATATATAATGGGTTGATATATCGTCGAGTGTGAACCAAGAATGCATAGCAAATTATATAAGTTCTTGGAAACATATTTCTGCAAACATTATTGAGTCGGTAAGTTATAGCTACTGTATACAGTTATATTATACCGCACGAGAAGTTAAGTCACTTTTATGTATATTATTTACTTAGTAGATTCTAAGAATATTTTTATCTCTCTTTGGCTCATGATTATCAATGATATTGACGGTCTACATTTTCAACGCTATGCTTAATGTTATTATTAGTAGTAAGAACGGCCTTTCATCACTCAACAGAA
Source organism: Ladona fulva (assembly GCA_000376725.2). Lineage (NCBI taxonomy): Eukaryota > Metazoa > Arthropoda > Insecta > Odonata > Libellulidae > Ladona > Ladona fulva. Next base: position 179,067 of record KZ308911.1, on the reverse strand, counting down.
ATGTTAGTTTATTAACTATCTTCCCATATATTTAAATATAAGTAAAGACGGCGATATTTCCAATTTCTCACCTTAACATTTGCAGCTTTCCCATTTCTTTCATGATCTGTCCTTGTATTCCAGCCGCTACGCTAAATGCATAACAGGACCCGCAGCTTCTCTGGTTCCAAGGAGGAGTTTTGAAACCTTTCTTCCTCCAATCAACCTGTTGAAATTGTCGAAAATAAAAAATGACATTATTCCCCTAATAATTCTATACATTCATTTTAACCTGTGATTTAACATATTGTATATTATTTTTATCCAACAATAGTTATTAGTAATGGAATTACCATACTGTTCATGCACTTTTCTTTCACGATTTCACTACTCAATAGAAACCGTAATACTACCCCAGAGTATCATACATATTGTTAATTTTGCAACTGAAATAGACATTACTATATTCTCGTTCTCAATATTTTTAGGAGATATAGTAATAGGGGACCTCCTGGAAATTTATTCATAGTATGATAATGGTAGCAAATCAGTAGCTCACTTAATTAACCATCAATAACTCTTAAAATAGCAAAGAAATTAAAGGATGTCGTTCTCAGAAAATGTTCAACGTGGATGGAATCGATGGAAGCTACCATGTTTGTCATCTGTACCTTTTACTCTTTATATCAGCTTTTAGTATTACCAAAGGATAAAAAGGTACCGGATATAGACCCTGTGGGTCAATGGGATGCTTTGAAGATGAACTTTGATGTCTCTTAATGTTGATTATGAAGAAATGTCCTTCCACTTTTTCTTTTAAAAGTTTCACGGTTAATAAATTCCTTAAGAATCGCCTACAAAGATCCCTACTAAGCTGATAAGAAGCGTAATTAAGCATTTCAAAGATTTTCATTATTGATAAGTCGATGGGGTTCAATCACAAACATTAAATTTCTTGAAGTAGTTGAAGGAAAAAAATATATACTAGTTTCGTTTCTCTCCCCCAGAGTTCATTTCTTTGGCTGAAATGACCAATGTCAAACCAACAGGTTTTAGTTGGCTAGTTGAAATGCCATTTTAAAACGCCTCCATTGAATACATTATATTTTGGGTGAACAACAAGTAATTGGACCATACAAAAATGTTTACAGATTCCAACACAAATCCCGATATTACTCCAATTCCGAAACGATTCCCATTTATTGAAGTGATTAAAATTCATTAACTTTAGTTGCACGTAATTCATGAAAAAATATTTTATGAACAAAATATATTGATATAGAAAGCATTTAGAAAAATTATTCATACATAAGGTCATAAAATAAAGTAATATACTCTTTTGGAAAACATGGGTAAAATCTTAAAGAATATTGTGAACAATTACTTTATTTAAACCGTCCAGCAATAAATCCCAAAATTTAGAACAGCATTTTGAGATAATTTTACTTTTGTTACATAGTTAAATTAAATTTAAAATCTTTAAAAACTGATTAATGTAAATATTTCAATTGGAACTGAAACATAGTATAAGGAGCAAACTTTATGTCGGTAATTGGTAAATGTAAATATTTATTTCAATTGGAACTGAAACATAGTATAAGGACCAAACTTTATGTGGATAATTGGTTAGAAACTCGAAGATTCCATTTTCTACACGTGAATAAGTAGAATAAATTCACATTAAACTACATATGCGTTATCGATCTATCTACAGAATGATGGCCCTATTGTCTCACGCCTCGAGAATTCTGCTAATTAATCCTGGAGAGGAGATTGGGAGTAAATCGCAAAACTTAAGCGGCATAAATTAACCTAGCCTTTGACATAGTTGATTGGAAACTACTCTTTAAACAAACGAATAAAATACAATTATATTGGAGAGATCGAAGGCTGATGTTGAACTCATACTGATTTCAAAATTCTCAAATAGAAATTAACGGGCAGAAATAAGAAGCAGAAATAAGGAAAGGTGCCATACAGAATTGCCATTATTCAACCTGTTCCTAGAAAATACTCTTGAAGGAATTAAAAATAAAAAAGGGATATAATTAATGGGTAAAAGTACCCAGTTGCAAATGACATCGTGGTTAGAATTGACGCTAAGAAAACTGACAATTGTGATAGATAAAAGATGATACAATCATCAAATTTGAAGGCATAATATTAAAGCAAGTAAAGAAGTATTGCTAAATGGGAATTCGCTTAGCTAATGATAAAAAAGTGTGGTTAAAATTAAAAGAAGAATAACTTCGGCAAAACACGCAATACCAAAAAAAATACTAACAACCATCTCTCGATGGATACAAGGAAGAGATTTGCAAAAACTCTAAAATGCAGTGTTTTAATTTATCGTTGCTTACGTGGACTATATGGAATCGAAAACGAGTTAAAATACTAGCTGCTGAAATCTGGATTTCGAGAAAATCACTAAAACCTGTTTTTTCGAAAGGAAATCAAAGGTTTAAGTTTTGAATTGAGTATGGGAAAGTAGGAAATAGGCGAAAGATTAATTGAAGGGGGATAAGACTGTAAGGGTAAGCCTATGAGATATAATTGAAAGGAGGAAAACGGAGCTTATTAGCCATTTGATTAGACACAGCGAACTATTGGACAACATTTTTTAAAGAAAAATGTAGACAAGGGAACGAAAGACCCAGGTACTCTAGGTTCGGGTTATCATGTACGGGGTGGAATATTCCCGGTCTGAACTGTCCTTAGGTGAACCGTGTCTTGGGTGGAACATCTTAAGATGAGACATGCGGACGCTAAGACAGACTTGCATTACTTATAGTATGTAGGGTACACATTGTATACCCACCCCATAGAAAATTTAATTTCATCTCAAAGAGGTATGAACTAAGGTCCAATTTCCTATCAAAAAAATCGGAATGCGAAAATTTTGGGCATCTTTAATTTCCATTTCCAATTACTCACTTTTACCATAATTGTAGCTCTCTTTTATTTTTTGTGGTCGAATATACATGCCTATCACTAAATTAAAAACTAACAGAAGATCTCGTGGAATTTTTGCGCATAAATTCGTTGTAACTTTAACAAAACTTTCGAGAAATATCATTTTAAAATGTACTTATATTTACCGTGAAAGCTGAAAAAGCTCACTTTCAAAATTATTGCGAATATTCATACATGATTTTCTAACCTAATTTTCGTATTTAACTATTTATGTCACCGAGTACTTTCTACGACGTTTTAGCATCCAAATTTTAAACTTAAAATTTCACATGTGCGACTACATCCTTGCAGCAATCTAATCTCAGATTTTACTTACGTTGAATTATCCCATATTTCAATATGGTTGGAAATGCTAATCCTTAGGGAGTTACACTGAAGGCATTCTATATTTCATGAGCTCTCCATCAGTTCCACAGAAAATAATTTATAACCATTTATAAGTTTCATCTTAATCAGTTGATCGTATTTTTACCAAGAATTCACAAGAATTTATTGATATTGCTGCCTATACGCAGTTAAAAGAAAATGATCAGTAACTAATCAATAAAATTTGGTTGCCACAACATTAGCTCCGAACTTTCCCAAATTGAACTATCGGTCACTAAATCTTGAAACAAGAACGATGGTCTCCGTGGTAAGTATCAAAAAGTACACAATAATTTCTCAATTAAATGGCCATATCATGACGTATGTGATCGAAAACTATAAAATCCCAGGTTCGATTTCTGGTCCTGTCAGACTTTTTTCGTGTCCGTTTTTCCATGGTATTTTTTCCAGATGTACACCTTTACCCTTTTTCTTGTGCATAATATCACTGCTGGGATATACGGAAGGTAAAGATATGATATTTCTACGGATCATATAGATCGATAGACCGTGGGCAAAGATAGATCTTCGCTAAATTAGTTGAGTGAAGAAAGTAAATGGCGGAAATCCGTTACCAAATATATTTAAGGAAAGAAGAAATATTTTTACAAAGACAACACACACTCGGTGATGTATAAAATTACGTGTTAACTATGATATCATACCATTTTTGGATTTGAAACTAAATCTTTCCGAGATAGTTCCTTCTATTGTGTAGAATGCGGACGCATATTTCCACATATCTCTAGAGCAAACCGTTTCTGAAAAAGAGGGAGAGACGACGTACAAATGGGTACTACGCAAATTATGTACAAAGATATTGAAAGGTGTGGAATATATGCCCAGAATATGGGAGACCTGGATTCGAGTTTGTCGACATTCTTCACCTCCGTTTATCCTTGGTCGTTAAGGCACATACTTCTACGATATGAGCAAATTTCAGGTGCCTTTCCCTCATTCTCATGCACTCAAATTTTGTCACGTTATAAATTAATAAAAGAGGAATTTAAGGCACATATAGAAATGAAAAATCAACATACCTCGTCAGGTGTTTCCATGTAAGTTGAAGAAAGCATGCGATCTCCCTCTTTTAGTCTTACTGTTGGTATCAAACGGATCATACGGTTCAAATATTGATTTCGTGACTGTGAAAATAAATTAAGAAATGAGTTGTTTTAAACGTATTAGTATACCAAACATAGGTTGTTCCTCTTCTAATGATAATGAATGTATTAAGGACTTTCTTCAGAGAAAACAAATTGGCTGATAATGTAAACTAGTAATTGGTTGATAATGTAAATGTAAGGTGATTAACGGAATTTAGGTTTTACATGCCATATCCGCGAGCTTATTGGGCTTTAGTTTAAAGGAGTGTTGGCCTTCCTCTGCTTCTTTGTTGTGTTTCTCGATCAGCTTAATGTTTTTCTCCCATCGACTCTTTTTTATGTGTTCCAGATATTCTATGTATGTCTTGTTGTATTTCTCCTAAAGCAGAAAAGATTTAGTCACACGATTTACCTACCATACATGACTTGTAATGATCATAACAATGAATAATATTTTCGATTAAATTTACATATTACCTTATACCTTTCCCACCTGGTATCCGTGCTATTTCCGTCGCTAATCATCATATTGACATACAAAACCCACAAAATGAAAAGTATTTGAAGTAAATAACCAGAATGTTCCATACCTCGCGTCCTCTATGTCTACCTTTATTCTTCATTTTGAATTCTGAGGCGACTGTACAACTGGTATTCTGACGAACATTCCTCACATTGCGAACGTTATCAATTCCTATTGGTTGACCAACGAGTTTTCCGCTGACATGGCTACCATCAGCATTGCGGAATTTGTTTACGAACGTTTTAAGAGGATATCACACTTTTCATTTGGTGTACTTCTAGCGTGGGTATATAAAGCTAATGTAGCAGAAAATTAGCACGAAACATCTTGAAGTGGTTGGACTGAAAGGAAGAGATTGTTTGAATATACTGAAATATGTCAGTACTTACCGACGAGAATTACGGATATACTTATCTTAATCTATCTTATCGCAACTACAGTGGCTTCATATTTAAAAGCTAAAATAACCAATAGTATATCGAAATATCCTTGAATTTTATCTGAAAGTGACCGAAAGAACTTCAAAATTTAATTAGCTAGAAGTAGCAGTAAAAGATGCATGAACTTGCTTAATCGACCGGGATATTTTTCTTTTATGCTGTTTATCTTGCCGTTCTATCCAGAGTTGATTTTTGTGTATCAATTCCCAAAATGAATATCTATTTTGAATTAGGAGGGTATGCAGATAAAAGCACTTCTAAATGTATAGCTCTGCAGGCCAGTTCACCGAAAACAAATTTTAAAATATACTTCGCAATTAAAATTCGTAATAGTTAAAAACCTCTAGATCTCTCCATGAGCTTTCGGTTTTCCGCGCTCAGAGGAAAAACACCTCCTTTCAAATTTACATACGTATATTTCACTTAGAATATCCAGAAATTTAGTTATCATGTTGCTTGGATATCATTTTCGAAGTAAGGACCCAAAAGGACTTCTAGGACGAGACCACAGTGGTTTATTACAAATGCGACATTAGATAATGAATTTAAGTAATGAAAATGTTAAAAAATTTAGTTGTTAAGTAAATTAAGATAACTAAAGAAGAGGGATGATTTTTCAAAATGTAAAGAAGTTGTTTAATTTCTTCCCATCATTAATGTATACACAAATATAACAGTTTGGCTATAGCAGTCTCGCAAAAACATTTGGGTTGAGTTATTGACGTCACCATTTAAAAACTACTTATTATTTTTTATAGAAATACTGTCACCTTTGGAAACCAGGGTCACATCTGATGCAATCAATTTCATGCATCGCTTAAAAGAATCACACTTCCCGACAATTTTTATGGACTATAAATCCAACCTGGAAACCACCAAAAAAAAGTGAGTCTTCAATGATCCTAACTGGAATGGGCTATATGAAAGGTGTGAGGTTTCGCTATCTGTAAATGTTTGCTTAGAGACCACATGGGTCTAGATAGCTTTTGTGAACTCTATATTCGTTAGGTCCCCGAGTGGATGTAGTAAGGACCATTTTAAATAAATCTATATGGATAGATTGCCCATTTAGGATAAATTTGGCTCTTGAATCCTTCTTAATACTTTCTTAGGTCCCATCAATACACCGAATTTTATCCAGGGTCCTCTACCATGGCCACAAAGATTCAGAATGGCTTCCGAGGCACGGTAATGAGAGTTCTAATGTCCTACTGTGGCCCGCCAAATAGTTATGTATCTCGATATAGGGAAATAATTTAGGGGGTCAATGGAATTTTTTAGTCCATTAGGGTCCCCACTGACCTAAGGGACCCCCTCCCTGGCTACGCCACTTACGCATATTTTTCTTGCCGTATAGGCCGCTAGCCTTAGACCCGTTAGATGGCCTCAAATTCCATTTTTCCCAAGTGAACGAATTTTCGGAAAATTTTGAGGCACTTTTCGGAAAGATAGAGATTTTAAAATCGATGTAACGTTATAGGGCATGCATTTCTAATTTGGACTGCAAAGACGTCTCCCAATATGATCCTAAGTTCGACTCAAGCTGGATGCAAAATGCTCTTATAAAAAATGCACTGGCGCGATTTTGTAGCATATCCATGAAGATAGCCATAACCTGTAATGTGAATTGGAATCATAATATGTTATATATTCGAAGGTAACTGCTTCCAAATTGATCTTAGGTTTGACGCCGAGGTACATTAAATATCCTTCCGTATGGAATGTAAGGTTACTAGAAACTTATGTAGAGGCACTTCCCTAAATACTTAAAGAAGGGTTAGCTAGGTTCGTCCCAATCAAAACCGTGAGGGAGCGTAAGGAACCACGTTGGGTGAATCCTAAATTGCGGGCGTTGCATAGGAAGCAAAGGTTTTTACACGCGCGGATGAAGAGGCTAGAGAAGATCGGAGTAGACTTTGAGCTTGAGCGGCAGAAATATGCGGAAGTGCGAAGATTGGTTAAGGAGGAATCACAGAATGAGTTTCAGGAATATAGATCTAAAATCCTTTTAGAGTCTTTAGGAAGC
>KZ308911.1:131875-150958 GCA_000376725.2 Ladona fulva | reverse complement strand
AATGTAAAAAATGGGATTTTTGAAGACTTGCAGAATCTCAAGCTGAAGCTAATTTAGCTTACACCTAAAACCTCCTCTGGATGATAAAATGTTGCTCTAGAATATTTTTTCAAGATGTAATTAAAAGAATTCATTTCAGAAAGTAGTAAAAATTTAAGTTACCTTGAAGGACTGAAGATCCTATGGGAATGTCTTCCCTAACCCTTGTGACAGGATTGATTGCAGAAAATTCTGGAGGTTGATCCTCAACATCCTCTATTTTTACTAATATTGCAGCTGTCCCACTATTTACCTGTTAAAAGGCATAGTTATTAGGTTATAAAAGTGAGAGTTCATGAGTATAATCAGTTAATACCCTGTGCGTGAGAGTAACTTGCTGAAATAATACCTATTATGGTTCCTGGTTCCTTTCTTGTAACTAAGCTTTGAACAGAAATACGTATATGGAGTCAGTATGAATGTATACACTGAACATGTATATACGTAAATACGTATATACATGTTCAGAGTAAAATATAGATACTGACAGAGTCATGTTGGTTTATTGAGCCATTTACCATCTGATTTTTGCATACTGTAAGACTTGAGAAGCATAGGTATCTCATAGTTTTCCAGTTCTAATGCACATTGTATTGTGTATAAAATTACTATTCATTATTGGGATATCTCAAAGTCATTTTTCATCTTCTTGATCTCATGCCAACTTTAGTTCTGGTGATAATAATACAGTTCTGTACTGGAATGTGTGTTTATGCCCCCAGTAATAAAAGGTATTTATGCATAAATTTACTATCATTTAAAATTAATTATTATTTTAGAGTATCTGTATATCATTTTTAATTTTGCACAGATTAATCACCAAAATTTCTTGTATTTTTCTATTCTTAGACTCATTAATTTTCACATTTGGTAGTTATCTTATAATATATAAGCAATATATAATTCAATAATCTCATTATATTGACCGATATAATCTATGAAAGAGATTTTGTTCATCACTTTACTCATGCCTCACATGACATCTTTTATTTTACCGAATATAAATAGCTCTCTTGTGTTATGTATGGTTAACTTCACATATATCTATTGAAAGTTTTTATCCAAAGGTCAACTTATCAGTAAATATGTTACTCTTATATTTGCAAATGTAGTTTTTAAAATCATACATCCTGCTTTTCCATTCCTTTTCCAAAGGAATACTTGATTTGTTTATCCATTGCCTAATTATCATCTGTGAGGATGTATCTTTTTCTCACTTTTCTTAAAAAGATTGTATATACCTTATTGCATAACTATGGTTTACTGTCAGGTGATGCTTTACGATAAGGTGAGAGTCATAATCCTCACCTTGAGGAATTCTTTAATATGAACAGTATATGAACTGCTTTAAAAAGAAAGAATGCATCAAAATTTTTCACAATACCATAAAAATGATTTATAAATATATCCATTGGACTAGTTCTGACAGAGGGTATAACAAATAACACCATCATGCCCTCTTCAAAGAAAACAATTTTGTGCATGAGTTATACCCATACCCTTTCGTCTACAGTTTGTTTAGGCCTCTTAGAGACTAATACTTAACCTGTATGGGAAAAATTTTTCAGCTTCTGTGTGTCTCATAATGATTACTTCAAGTTAAATTATTTTATGATCAAGTGTAAGAGGGGTTTAAATGAATTATTTATGTATCTCAATTTTTCTAAAGATTAATACACCACTTAAGTTTCAAAATTTCTTTACTCAACTGAAAAGCCTTGCATAAAGTGATTCAACAATCAAAGAAAAACCCATAAGCTAATTTACTTGGATAAGCATATCACACATTGTTACTTACTCTGTTGTCATTTGATCTATCAACAGCTAAGACACGCATTTGATATAAAAATTTCTTCTCATAATCTAATTTTCCTTTCAAAATGATTTCCCCTTTTCCATTGATAGTATTAATAGAGAATGTATCATCATCGCCCTCTAAATCTTGAATGTAGTAAACAACCTAGAATGAGAATGTACATATTTAACATTTTTGTGCATGCATAATTCAATTAAATGAAAATAAAAACTATGAATAGCATCAGCATGTCCTGACGAACATCTGTATAACAAAAGTAAAAACTAAAATATATATTTAGTGGGATGCACTTACCTGTCCATATAGTCCTTCATCTCTGTCATATGCCTCAACAGTTGTTAAGACCAAACCAGGCCTGGAGTCCTCAGGTATAGTAATAGTTGATTGGTATGGGCGGAAAGTTGGTGCATTGTCATTAACATCCTCTACTAGCAACAAAAGACCATGAGTCACAAAGTTACCATCTCCAAGATTACCATCAGTGAGGGTAAGCACAAAAGGGTATTCATCTCTGAGCTGTAAAGTGATTTAAATACATATTTTGAGATTAAGTTCTTACTGGTTCCAAATTTCTGCAGTCATTAATAAAGCATGAAGAATTATTATTCAGACCTCTCTGTCCAATTCTTTCTTCAGGTAAATGTTTGCCTCATTTTTGCCAAAATTGTCTATTCTCAATATTTCATTTGCTAGTGGTCCTTGAACTCCAAATATTAGTGGATCACCATCAGGGTCCATTCCTCTGAGTCGATATACCAGGCTCCCTGAAAGTACAAATTTGTTACTTTTAAATAAATTATTATTTTATCAATCTCATATTATAAAAAGAGTTGGAAATTGAAAGGAAAGATTTCATGCTAATTACAGTTCATTATTATACCAGATTGGAAAGAGCCAGTAAACACTATAATGCTACAAATATTTTATGATCAAGAATCGAGATTCAGATTTAAATTGTGCAATGAGTTCAGAATTTTGGAAAAGATGAAAACAATTCTAAGTTAGCAAAATGCTAAGTTCTAAGGGAATGCTGTAGCTATGAATGCAATGTATATTTAAAGTTACTACATTTAAAAACCCTGTACGTTCTGCACACTAAGTGAATTTTCACTTATACTAGATTTTCTTATCATAGCACTTTGGTAATTGGGTAAATGCTGGTTCATTGAGTAATGTAGATTAATTTTCTGTTGGCAGTGTATTACTACAATATAATTCTCCTCTATCGCAGTTCTGAATTAACCAGAAAAGTCTTTATGGATAAGAAAGCTGTGGACCTTATAGTAATGGATGCAAGTTATCAAAAATTCAATTTTCTCTAGAAAGTTATGAGACTCTTCGATAAGATCTTTGAAAGAATTATATTTATTTCTACATTCTGTGGCTACAGACATATTTCAGTCATCTTCAACAAAAATCAGCCAAAAACCCTGAACTGCCTGAATCCTGAACTGCCTGAACCCTGAACTGAACTGAAAATCCAAAATTGCCTGAACAACCATACTGTTAGCAGATCAATCAGATAACTTGAACGTCTCTTCTTTAAAGAATCTCCCCCTTGACTATGCAAAAATTATTTTAATTTTTCCTGCTCTAATTTCGTCACTATATAAACATCAACTTCACAGCATGTTTAACTGTTTTCTTATTAGAGTTAATAGAACTACTCAACAATTGTGAAGGTTATATTCGGCCTCAATTTCAGCACTTCTTTTCTTCAAAGCATTCGGAGCAAATATACAAAGACATTTCGATGGGGGCCTCCGGATAGCCATACGGGTGACACGTTCGAATTTGGTAAAAGCGGTTGCGGGTTTGATACACAGTGATAGTTCACGTGCGAAATGACCTTAGCTGTCAAAGCACTTTAAAAAATCATTATTACTTACAAGGAACACGTCAGGTTTGTGTAACACGGATTTACACGAAAATTTCAGGACACTTTCCTTGCACCAAAATAACAGACACGTCTCTGACCGTTCAACTCAATGCGCCTTTGTTTATGCAAAATTTGCAACTGAAAATCGAAGTTAGGCAACCACGCAACACACGTGCATTGCCATAGATATAGCGAAATTTTCCACCTAGAAAAATTTTTATCCCATTTTTTTTCACAAACAGTTTCATTTTTCTGCTTTTTAATTTCATCTTCTTACCTCCCAGACATTCTTTACCTTTCTCATCAGCATTTATTAAAATATACGTTAGGTAGGTACTCCAGTTTCTATTGTATTGCTACACGTAGGTTATGGAGTCTCAGCCTGAACTACAAGTGTCTTTGACTTGGCACTTTTATGTGGTATTAGTACCAACGGGAAACCCCGAAGAAAAGTGAGACATCGATCATAGCTTCGATCCCAGAAGGCCCAAATACTCATTTTTTTCCATGAAGTATGCTTTGTGCGGATTATGGAGAATTTATTTTGAGCAATTCCCAGAACGATAAAGCATTGATAATCGAGATATTGTCATGTTTTCATAACGCAAACGGAAAAGATTTTTTCAATATGGTCTTGAGTTCGTTTCCAGACTAATACGAAAATCTCCTCTAAGCATCGACTGCTTATAAATTTTAACACTGCTGCTTGAAACACTCCCCTTTAATTTTCCATTTTTTCTTTCTTCATTTTTTAAGGTGGTTTTTATGTTGTTTTTTTTTGTTTTTATTATGTTTCTAGTGGAGAAATATTCTAAAAACACCTCCGTTCTTTTTTCTCTCTGTACACTTATTGTTCGCTGTACTTTCGCCCGATATTCGCAACCAGGCTGATAAGCGTTAATTACATAATCCGGGTGAAATTCAGGAATTATAGAAATGTTTTGTCGTTGAAAAATTTCTGCCACGGAGAGGATGTCATCCATTGTGGAAAAATCACTACTATATACATAATTTGTAAACTTATGTTGTTTTATACCATGTGTTATTTTAAATCCATTGGCCCAAGATTCCGAAGCGTTAAATTTAAATTCTTTTGATAAAAACTGCATTGCAGCAGACATGGCCCACTGTTGTAATGCCCTAGTGGTTACATATCTTCGACTCTCTCTAGCTTCCACGAATCTGTCCCAAGCCCAAATATTAATTTGATCGTATTTCTCTATCACAGTACTCCGTTTAAGGATGCCACTCTCCCAGCGCTGTTTTAGATCCTTCCTGGGTAATTTCACCGATCCGTTCTGTTGTAGGGATTTTAAGGACTACTTCGGATGTAGTTTCGCCAGAGTAACAACCTTCACTTTCGTTTCCAAGGGCACTGTGGAACACTTCTTTTTCTTTGGGGTTGTTATATACTACCAATTGTCTTGAAGAGAAAGGTCTTCAACCAATGCATTCTACCTGTTTTGACATATGGAAGTGAAACATGGGTGTTAAACGCAGCAATAACCCAGCGACTTCAGACTACACAAAGAAGTATGGAACGATGCATGCTTGGAATCACAAGAAGAGACAGGAAATGCAACACCTGGGTTAGGAAGGTAACAGGAGTGACAGACATCATAGATAAGGTAAGATCACTGAAATGGATGTGGGCAGGCCATGTTGCAAGGAGAAACAACAACCGATGGACATCAGCAGTTCTGAACTGGATACCAAGAGACGTGAAGAGACCAAGAGGAAGACCAAGGGACCGATGGAACAGAGACATTATTCAGTATTTAGGAGTGACATGGCAACGAGAAGCTCAGAATAGAGAGAATTGGAAAGCGCGTGGAGAGGCCTACATCCGACGTCGGATTGAAAATGGTTGATGATGATGATGATGATTAAAAAGTTTCATAATCTCTGCTCGATTTCTTCGATTCCATTAAATTCGTTTGAGATTATTTTTATACCATCATAAAATGGGGTTAAAATCATGCATCTGCGGGAGAGAAAAATAACTGAGTGTGGTGGGCGTGGAGTAGGAGTATTTATGTCCTTTGAAGTGTGACGTCAATGAGGGGGAACAAAACGGGAGAAGATATTGGGCCCAGTTCATTGTTCAAATGCGCTGGCGATTAATGCGCATGAAAATGCTTTCGTATGCGTCGAGTTTTGAGGTCTTCTGTACTGATTTTATGAATTTTAAGTTTTCTCTGTCACATCAAATTTCTCAGAGATTGTAAAAATCTTCCCTAATTTTACCAACATATTCCCTAAAACAGACAACTCATTAGATCAAAAATCTACACTGGATAAACTTAGAAATGGACAAATTATACAGTACACGCTCAATTGGAATTACAAACATATGAGCTATATTTGAAACTAACTAAAAACTTAACTCCATTAGAATCAACATGATGGGACACTTACATGAATAAAATATATATTATCATTATTATTATCAATCAAAGGCTGCGGTGTGGAACCTATTCCACGGTGGCAACCGTGCACATAATTAACATCATTCCTACATCATAATATATACCCCAAATACATACATACCAAATAGGACACAATATATACCCCAAAATAACTACAATGTACACCTCAAAATAACACATTATATGCAATACTAATACAGTTATGAAGTCATAGAGTCAACTTATGTTGGGGGAGTAAGTATTCTGCCTGGTATTCACCCTAGTCGGGAGAAAGACCCCTCCAAAACCTCCCAAAGGCAATTCGTCGAACAATTTCACATACAATTACAATTACATTACATTATATGCATTGATTACAACTCCTAACCATATCATTATTATTATATCTTCCTATTCACACAAGTCGATTATCAATTGAAATTACACTTCACAAAATCTTCCAAAAAAACAACTAACTCCACCGAAAACTTTCTTCTCTCGAACAAAAACAATTACCTAAGACTACTCCATTACCCAATGACAATTCACACAACGTTGTCAACTTATCCAGCACAACCTTTAACAAGGAAGAAATAACACTTCTATCAAAAGGCCTTAAATATACAATTCCTTGCGATAAACCTCCTATTGAAGAATCGATAACAGATATTGAATCTTCAATCAAGTTCCAACCAGAAAGAGTGAAAACACAATAAGAAACGTACCACTCTTACAGATGAGAGAAAACATAAAACAAAACACAAGTTTCTCAAACAAGAAAGGATACAACACTGTCAAGTAGGGATGTAACGGAGCTTCGACTCCGAATCCGAAAGGTCGGAAACTCCGGTTCAAATTCACCTCCGGATCCGACTCCGGTTCCGATACTATCAAACCGGAGTTTAAACTTCGAAGTAAATGAAATTAATCGCGCCCGTTCCGTCCTCAGTGCGGAGAGGTAAAGAATTGTACATAGAATAACATTATGTCACTCGTTTAACATTTGATGCCCGACAATCGGCTGACTCACTTCTCAGTGTCGGTGCTGCGATGTGTGCTCAGACTTTTGATAGCCATAAAGCCAAAAACAAGTGCTATTTGGAACTTCTTCTGTGAAATTGATTCAAATACGGCGAAGTGCAATATTTGCGAAAAAATATACTCCAGGATAGGTGGTACTACGACTTCATTGAAGAGGCACTTAAACGCGCTTCATAGGGACAAGTATGAAGAACTCATGCGGCTTGATAAAGAACCGAGGCTTGCTACTGAACGTGATCCGAAAACGCAACTTGAAAAGGCAAAAAACAGGTATTGTTGCATGACATCTTGAGTAAGAATAAAAAATGGGATGCCTGTTATTCAAAATCTAAGGAAATTGATAAACTAATTTCCGAAATGATCGCCTTAGAAGACCTTCCATTCATTTTCGTGAGGAGTCTAGGATTCCGCCGTTTCATGCAATATATTTTTCCGAATTAAATTGGAGAGGACGCCAGTTTTTCACACAGAATATTTGTGACGAGTTTTATCCTAAAGTTGCTAAAAAAATATCGACATTGATAAAAACCTTCGGGAAATTGTCATTTATCACGAATATTTGGTCTGAGCCAATTGCTAATGTTTCATTAATAAGTTTGATAGCACACGGAATAACGGATGACTTCGAACGCATCAAAATTGTCATTTATCACGAATATTTGGTCTGAGCCAATTGCTAATGTTTCATTAATAAGTTTGATAGCACACGGAATAACGGATGACTTCGAACGCATCAAAATTGTCATTTATCACGAATATTTGGTCTGAGCCAATTGCTAATGTTTCATTAATAAGTTTGATAGCACACGGAATAACGGATGACTTCGAACGCATCAAAATTGTCATTTATCACGAATATTTGGTCTGAGCCAATTGCTAATGTTTCATTAATAAGTTTGATAGCACACGGAATAACGGATGACTTCGAACGCATCAAAATTGTCATTTATCACGAATATTTGGTCTGAGCCAATTGCTAATGTTTCATTAATAAGTTTGATAGCACACGGAATAACGGATGACTTCGAACGCATCAAAATTGTCATTTATCACGAATATTTGGTCTGAGCCAATTGCTAATGTTTCATTAATAAGTTTGATAGCACACGGAATAACGGATGACTTCGAACGCATCAAAATTGTCATTTATCACGAATATTTGGTCTGAGCCAATTGCTAATGTTTCATTAATAAGTTTGATAGCACACGGAATAACGGATGACTTCGAACGCATCAAAATTGTCATTTATCACGAATATTTGGTCTGAGCCAATTGCTAATGTTTCATTAATAAGTTTGATAGCACACGGAATAACGGATGACTTCGAACGCATCAAAATTGTCATTTATCACGAATATTTGGTCTGAGCCAATTGCTAATGTTTCATTAATAAGTTTGATAGCACACGGAATAACGGATGACTTCGAACGCATCAAAATTGTCATTTATCACGAATATTTGGTCTGAGCCAATTGCTAATGTTTCATTAATAAGTTTGATAGCACACGGAATAACGGATGACTTCGAACGCATCAAAATTGTCATTTATCACGAATATTTGGTCTGAGCCAATTGCTAATGTTTCATTAATAAGTTTGATAGCACACGGAATAACGGATGACTTCGAACGCATCAAAATTGTCATTTATCACGAATATTTGGTCTGAGCCAATTGCTAATGTTTCATTAATAAGTTTGATAGCACACGGAATAACGGATGACTTCGAACGCATCAAAATTGTCATTTATCACGAATATTTGGTCTGAGCCAATTGCTAATGTTTCATTAATAAGTTTGATAGCACACGGAATAACGGATGACTTCGAACGCATCAAAATTGTCATTTATCACGAATATTTGGTCTGAGCCAATTGCTAATGTTTCATTAATAAGTTTGATAGCACACGGAATAACGGATGACTTCGAACGCATCAAAATTGTCATTTATCACGAATATTTGGTCTGAGCCAATTGCTAATGTTTCATTAATAAGTTTGATAGCACACGGAATAACGGATGACTTCGAACGCATCAAAATTGTCATTTATCACGAATATTTGGTCTGAGCCAATTGCTAATGTTTCATTAATAAGTTTGATAGCACACGGAATAACGGATGACTTCGAACGCATCAAAATTGTCATTTATCACGAATATTTGGTCTGAGCCAATTGCTAATGTTTCATTAATAAGTTTGATAGCANCATTAACTTTTGTAACAATTCAAAATTTTCTTTTGCTCATTTTGCAAATAAAGGTGATTTTAAGCAAATTTTATAGTTTCCTAATGTAATTCTGTCACCTCCGACTCCGATATATCTCCGACACCGATATACCTCTGACTCCGACGGAGGTCGGAACGAAACTTCCGAATCCGACTCCGCCTCCGATAAAATCACCTCCGGTACATTCCTACTGTCAAGACATTAAACAAAAAAGACTGTCTTTACCTCAACACAGACAAAGGAAACAAAGTAGTGATCATGGACAAAGAACAATATTTTGACAAAGTTAAAGACATGTTGAAGGAAGGTCCATACCAATCAATTCCAAAAAAATCCTCTCAACAAAATGATCACTACCATTAAAGAAACTTTAAAACAATGCAAGCACTTAATAACAAATCCTCTAAATTTCAAACTCCACTTCTCCTATCCAATGCTATCCAGAACGTATTGCCTTCCAAAAATATACAAGGAAGACACCGCTCAGACCAATCATCTCTTCTGTCAATTTTCCAACCTACAATTTAGCAAAATGTTTGAACCAACAGTTTAAACAATGACCTCTAAACCAATAGTCACACGTCAAAAACGCAACCCACTTAGTTGAATTATTCAGAGATTTTTCAGTGGTACGTACAAAACGAAATTTTAATTTCCTTCGACGTAAAATCACTTTTCCCAAGCATCCCTCTAAATATCACATATCACTTTCTCTAGCAATGTCTTTCAGAACAGAATCTCTCACCCGAGTTAATCAAAGAATACATTCTCCTGACAAAAGTATGCATGAATCAAAACTTCTTTAAAATAGAAGGAACCTTCTATAAACAAACCAACGGAACTGCTATGGGGGCATTCCATGTCAAGTGGAGCAATTTTAGAGAAATGCCCCGCTCGACCATCACCGATTTCAATGAAATTTTGTGTGAAAAACCTCATATCTTCTATGCACATTTCCCAAGTTTTACATCCATCGATGAAATATTTGCTGAGATATAGTCATTTGTTTGACCCCCTACCGCAGCCTTCTACAGTTAGACATCGATTTTTAGTAAGTTTGAGACACGTTATCTCACGCAGTATTCCGTTGAGCCAAACATAACTTGGTGTTCTTATACATACTATTTTGCTCTATTACACAAAATAATAACAAATCTTTTATGAGCGAAATCTGCGAAGAAAATTTGAAGCAAAATCGGCCCAAAAAATCATGGCTCGAAAAAAATTTAAAGTTTGGCATTTTATATCTTTTGAAATAAACATACAATAAACACGAAACTTTGTGCCTTATAACTACTGTATACAAAGTNTCCGTCCTTACTTATTGAATACTTTAAAAAGTGTTATGAATAGGATCATTGTGTTGCACTCTCGTGGGCGTTTTCCTTTCAAAGCTTTCTGGTTGCTGAGGGAAATTACCTCACTCCTCATCTTGCCTAGTAAGCCTCATCCCCTCTCGAAAGCTTTTATTTTAGAGGTATTGAGGTTCAAACCAGCCTCCGGGCTGAATACCCAGTTTTCATTGTTATCATTTATGCAACACCTTCCTATTCTTAGAGGGGTTACTTTAACTCCCCATTGTTACATCAAACAATCTCACCTTTGTTACGTTTATCTTCCTGTATTTTCGTTCCCCACCTTTCTTCTCTGTTACCCCTTTTATTATTTCCCTTTCATCCCTTCGATAGGTTGGCCTCATTCAAGGGAGTGCCTCCCCTTACGCCCTACTTCTTCCCGATTCTGTTCTCCCTACACTCCCTTACCACGCAATGCCTCGTCCGCAGAAGCACATCTTTTTCTCTGCTTTTTCGTCCTCTTTTTCTCTCCTTCACTGCTTTGGAGGTTAAAACGTTTATTGCAGGGTCAGATGGGGGTAATGCACACCATCGTCGGAGTGCTACTATCAATTCAGTCCTTTCTCGCCGAGGAAGTACTCCTATTCTCTTTTTGATAGAGTTATGAGAGGATTTCGTCGTAAAATAATTTTCGATTTTATGTTCTTTTAAGGCTGACACTTGAAAGTGATATTTCTAGAATGTTATGTGACTTTTTGGAAGGATTTTAGACGAGTCTTTAAAAATCTAATAAGTATATCTAGTTCGTATTGAATCGAAATATTAACTATTTAGTTGGTATTGAATCGTATTTAAGCTTACAGGTCAGCTGGCAGTGACATTTTCCATCTTATGCTACAGCGAACATATAGCACGGGAAAGATTTAATAAAATGTGACAATTTTGCCGTAAAATATTCGCCATCCTTGTGCTATAGGTAGTAGTATTTCGCACATATACATCCCCATCGGGATTCGAACCCAGGACCGCTTCCATCGTAGGCGAATGAGAAGCCCAGGAGTCACTTGTGCTATAGGAAAAGGGTAGAATTAATTATGCCCACTTTGGTTAATAATTAGTACTATCAATGAATTAGGGTATGAGCTAAATTGTCTGTCTGTAAAGTATTCAGCCCGAAGGCCGATTGGGACCTCATCCCTTCACTATCAGCTACGAATAGCTAGGAAATGTAAATGAAGCTTACTAAGCTAGATGAGGAGTGAGGTAGTTTTCCACTGCTTTCCTCACCGAGCCAGAATGCTGTAAACAGAACAAGCTCACGTTAGTGAAGTAAAATGACTCTACGAGTAACATTTTTCGTAACATTGCATAAGGAGAAACCTTAATTAATGCCATTAATCAGCATAATTAATACCTAATTAGCTTTCATATCATCACAGCCATAAACAAGATTGACAAAAGTTTATAAAAGATTAATTTTTCTCCATCCCGCACCAGAAGACAAATGATAAGCTAAATTTTATCAACCAAATATCACTTTCTACAAAAATGCCTGGAGGATGCATTTGCACCACTTATGTCCCGGATTTTCGTCCTCGATGTTATATCCTCGGATATTGTCCCGGTCTCGCCTTCTCGACCTCTGGACTCCATATACTACGTCTAGAAATGCAAGCCGCCTTTTGGTATATATATGCCGTATAGAACTTATTCGACAGCCATTCATGAGCAAATTACGCGGAATTTCGATATGATGAAAGGGATGGACACAATTCTTTCGGCTTCGACTCGATCGCTGTTCGCATTTTATTAAATTTTAAAATATTCTCTTTTAAAAAACGGCATAAAATTGAACGAATTATTTCTATACTGATTCGGTCAATGTATTTACTAAAAAATACCCCACCGCATTACTTTAATGGAGGTTATTGCTTCGTATTCCCGTTTTTCGATCTTCATAAAAACTTCCCTAACACGTTTCTTTCCCTTTTCCCATCTCCAGTTTATTTTCTCGTACGTCTTTCTTCCGCTGGAAGTGGGGCGTGTTAGGACGAAGGGAGAGTGCAGGAAGACCTACCGGTTTCCCTCCCCCGACGCGCTTTCCAAGAAGTTGATGGTCACGTTTACGCCATCCGCACAGCGTGCACCTTCTTGCGATTTTGGCCTTCGAAGACGTCTCCCGAAAGGAGTGTGCCGAAGGAATGTTCCGTCTTGCGGCGTTTAAAATGAGGTGTAGTTGGACGATGGCGAATGGATTGTTGACGGAAGGGTTGGGAACTTGGGGTGGAGAGGGCGTCGAACCTGGGTTTATTTCGGTGTTCCTAATTACTTAGTTCTGGGAGAGCTGTGTTAGTGACAAGTGGGGGGAAGAAGTGCTTGGGTTGCCGAGGCGTGGATGGTTTCTGGAGTGGCACTCGATGGGGTGTCCTCGTACACTGTTGCTGCGGTTCCGAATCTGAGACCCCTTCAGAAGAATTAATTGACCTTTGTTGTTTTAAAATGTTGCGTTTAGGTCAAAGCGTCCCTTCTAACTTTACCAAATTAAAGAGGGTCGTTTTACAAAGGTTTACTGTCAGTGGGCCTGGATAGGGAGGCTATATTTACGCCGCAAACTTAACCCCGAACTTCAAGAATTTCCTATTTATGGTAACGGCTATATGAGAGCGAGTAGATGATAGATTGATGTATAACGAGGTACTTATTCTGAGCCGTACAGACTGAGAATTTAGGTATTTAATCTACGAGGTGCACTCTTAATTCTTTTAAAGTTATTTTTGTAATACGTATCGTAGAACTGAAGATTGATGTAATTTATTTCTCAATGAAACAAATACGAGTATGCAATCCAAAGTGAGGCGATTTTAAAGAGGCAAACTTCAATTTCAATCTAGATGTCGCCTGGGGATTTGATATCTATAACATTGTTTATTTACCCCATCTTTGAAATATTTGTACGGATGAATTTTGAATTAAAAAATTTTGTGTCCTAATGTAACAGTTTATCATGTAAACATGTATTTCTTATTTAATATTTTATGCATAATCCCTTTCATTAAGAATTATCCACATCCGTCTGAAGATTCTATCAGTGCATCTTTCTTATAACAGTAGGTAAATTTTATTCCTTTTGTAAAAAAGTAAAAATTGTTAGTCCTACCCATTCAAAGCAATGCTAATTAGTCCCTTTTTACGTTTACTAGCTAAATTACATGTTATGAGTAAAAGTTAACACTTTTTCAATTGAATACGTGCATACTTTAGGGTTTAGATGGAAGAGAAGATTGTATTGTTTGCTCTAATAAATATTTCAGTTTAATGCGTTCATACTAAATGGGTTAGATTAGTGTTTCCCTAACGATGGATAGTGTCCCACTAGCGGGACATACGAACATGTACGGCGGGGCTCGATGTCACTTTATTTGATTAGCTTTGCTTTTTATTTCTCTGATGTTTTACGCAACAGCAAATAAATCTTCCAATATTTTCACTGCTATTCCTTTAGAAGAGAAATATTCGTAAAATACAAAATGACCTCAAACAGTAAAACGAAATTGTATATTAGTGGAACTAGATTGTCTTTAGGACTCGGAAAGTTGGTTTTGATTACATATAGGTAAGGAAACAAGGTTTGATGGTATTATACTCTGCCACTCACCCTAATAAATACGATTTTTCAATATTATCGCTTTAATTTAATGTTCTTCGCCTAGATCGAATATTTTCATGTGAAGCTTGGAGTTTATTATTTACCGAAATCTCATTTTGACGTCCGACCACAAGACGGATTTACCTCATGCCACGCAAAGTGGTTTCCTAAAAGCTTTTCATTCGCAGATCCTTGATTAAAATTTTTCCACGTTGGTCGAGTGACGCTTTACCTTAATTTGAAATTCCAGAATCGGGATTTTACGGTGATAATAAAAGGGATTACAGGCCGCGGTGAATTATTCACGATACCCGCTCGTTCCTCCACTCTGAGTCCACCACTGATCATCCAAGGTATACGAACCGCTATCCAAATAAAAGAGGACGTAACAATACCAAGCTCCCTTCTGCACTCAAGGTCATCCCGTGCCCCATCGCCCCTGGACATCGTTCCCCACTCTAACTCCCTCCTGCCCTAAAAGCGGCCATTCCGTGACTCCCCCATTCTTTCCCTCATCAGCCATCTATCCTAATGCTGTTTTACAATTTCCCTTTTTATGTACCGTGTGTATCTCTCATTACTCGCTATTCTTTCTATCTACTCTTCCTACTGTACCACATTGGTCCCTTAGTGCGGTGTTTTCCAACCGGCGGAACGCGTCTCAATAATACTAATAATAATGCGACTTAATTGAGATTGAGACTATCAGGTCTCTTCTCCCGTTTAACCCTTCGTTGTATGAATTTTAAAAGAGATAGCGTAAAAAAAGTGCACAGAAGAAAACTACTTCGTGGGTTTAAATACCGAAGTTAGAACTTAGAGAAAAATATGCCACATCAGGAAAAGACCCTCAAGAAGGGGAGTGTGAAAAACCTGCGAAACCTACTTACTGATAAGTGTAAGTGTAACTATTACTCCAACTACTTACTGATAGTTAACTAAGTTTTAAGGAAAAGGTAAATTAAATCACAAAGAATAAATGATATGCTGTCCACAATTAATATACATTTATAATGATGTTCTACCAAATATCACTGTACTCCATCAAACATGTCTATCAAATAGAAAGGAATGTTTTTATAAAAGATAAACAAGAAAACAACATTATATTATACAAAGAATTAGATTGCAAAACAGGTCAGTATCAAAATAGCAGTAAAATAATAAATATGAAGAAAAATTAAGGGATATTAAAGAATTCACTTCTGGCACCCAGTTATGTGAATTCTAAATGATAAAGTTTATTTAATTTATCTAATAAATATATTAAATATGATTTATTTAATCTAATCAAATATAGGAATAACAGGTGTGAAAAATAGCTAGATGACTGCAACTCGAACCCAGGTCTCCCTCTCCCAGGGCAGGTAGTCTAACCACTGAACTACCACTCCGCGTCTCTCGCTACCTCTTTGGGAATGCTTTTGTGAGCAAGGCTACCAGCCTCCACATTTAGTGGCACATACTGCTGCCAGATGGTTCTCACAGAGAGACAGCTCACAAAAGCAGTCTTATGAGGTTAACCCTCAAAGGAAATCATAAGAATTAAGGAAAGGTAAATTACAAAGCATAGAAGAGCCGTTCGGCTGAATCCTTGTAATTAAATATATTTCTTTAATTAATTAATATTAAGGTAAGAATATAACTAGTTCTGATAACAAACGTTGGAATAAAAATTGAGAATGAATGCGAAAATACTAACCAAGTATAGCGTCCATAATATATTTTCCGATGAGGTGCCATGCACTATCACGGATTATATTAACATAATTGAGAATAAGAAGAATTCGCGAGTGCTTACCTGCAGGCGTTTCATTTCCTTCCCGGAGGCTAAGGATGATCTCTCCTTGAGCATCGATCAGAAAGCGAGGTGGTCTGTTGGTAGAACCGGAAGGAGGTATCAGAACAGGAGTGGACTGAGAGCTGCATTCTATAAGACATCCGAGAATCACTAAGGCGCACAAAAAACCGCACACTCCGTTACTTCCCCTCACGATCATCGCAATCGAAGCGTTTTCATCTCGGCGACGCACTCCGCTTTCTCTACCACATCGGCAGTCCATAGCAGAGTCCTCCACAGCACTGTCATGAAAAGGATATCAAACTCGAAATCATTGACGGCGATGTGTGCCGAAGCGCTGAGGATTCCAGTGATCACGTCGACATTTCAGACGATCAGATGGGAGGACGGTCCCATTCCCAGTTGCCTCGCATGCTCTTCTGCTATTTTCCAGATATCAGCAGATCGGTTGGAAGTCTGAAAATAAGGCAGAAGCGCTCATGAGAACTGAATTTGAATGGTATGGACCCGATTTTAATACATAGAATTCTTCAGAACAGTAATAGAATCACGAAACAGTCACGAAACAAATATAATTTAGCGATTAAATCTACACAATATGACAATATGTTTAAATTTTAATATGAATTTTTATTAAAAACGCATTCAACTTATTTATTTACAATTTATCTAAAGCAAGATGTTGGAGTTTAGCTTTAGATCCAGCGTTTTGTACTTGCATGTTTTTATTTATAGCCGGGATTTCAGCAGAATTCAGCTTATTCTGATTTCCCGGACAATTCTCTCTCAAAAAATGCCGGAATACTTTTTAAATTCAACATAGATTATAGGATGTGCTAAATGCTAAATTTCAGAAATTGAAAGCCATATAATAGCAGGAATAAGGTTTAGTTTATCCTCGGATAAATACACGTTATCAGACAATCGCCGGTACTTAAATATCGACATCTGCAATCAGGAAATGAGGGAGGGAAGAAGGAATTTCTGGTCCCCGGATAGATGGTAGGCAGCGCCGATGAAAGTGGTCCCGGGTTCAATTGCCGGTGGGAGCCAACACTTATGGGTGTTCATCCAGCATCGTGATGTACATAAGTATCTATCTGAATTGAGAGTTAGTGGGTCCCGTCCCGAAAAGCCAAATACGACAGCGTGAGAGTCGATGCGCTGACCACGTGTCTTCCATCGTAAATATCGCCTGGTGAGGCCCTATCCCTCGAAGGGTTGTTGCGCTAGAACTTACTTTACTTTAAGGCGGAATTTTTCCTGCGATGTTAGAGAAACTGAGAAGCGAACATCTTAAGCTACCTTTTGTTGGATATTTTATACATCGACATATTTTTGGACAGATTACAACAATGATTCTGTCTTCGGCAATCTTTTTTAAAACATATCCAGCCGCAGAGTTTGTAACTTAGAAAAGTATAGCTTCCCTCTTATTATATTATCTTACTTAAAATACTTTTTAAAATTTTTCTATGATGCTATGTTATGTAATTCGCATGCGACGAGACTACTTGGGGAATTAGTGAATCCACAACGGAGTTGAGGTGCTACCTGCAAGAAATTTCGATAAGGAAAGCACTTCTGGGTAGAAAAAATTAAGATGTAATTCCAACCTTCTTCGCATATTTGTATAGAAAGTTTAAATTCACTATAACTTTTTATACATGCACGTAGATGCAGAAGTAGCTGTCAAATCTATATTATCATAAATTTTTATTTCAAAGCGGATAGCTTCTTCACGGATTTTCTTCTCGGAAAACTGTTATGCCATCTAATGCACGAGAATTCTTAATGGTTATAATGCATGAGCAATGTATTATCCTATCCTCGCAACTTGTTCTGTTTTCACGGAAGATTTTCACAATCCTGGTATTTTTACTTGCAAATATTCGAAGTAGAACCATATGGAATCTTAAGCCGCGAAACTTGAATAAAGGAATTGTATCAAAATAAACGTTGAGAAGGGAAAGAGCTCTTTTTAAATGCTACATACACCCAATACTATACCAAATGGTTGTGGAGACAGCTTAAACAAATAAAAATGTTCATACCTTCATCCTTGGTGACATCTTTTGTCATTTAACCTCATTAGAACTATTCTCGTCTTGTATTCCTTCGTATTTTTTTATTCGAGAGAAAATATTGCGTAGACTTTACTACGTCGGAATAGAATTTATATATTCGAGTTGAAAATTTATGACTCGTCTCACATTCATGAATTCCTAAATACTTGTCGAGGTGCAAGTCAATTGACAATTAATTCGCATCTCTTAGCATTCGAAGTGTCAGTGGCCTGAACGGATAAATGGAGCGAATGGCTCAGCAGCGCATAGCATTTGAAAAGACCGTCGGAGAAATGATCGCTCCTCGTTGGACTTTCCTGTTTGATGATGGACGGAGATTTTGAGGCGGGATGGAGAAAATTGTATCTTCCATATATTTTTGTCTTAGTTTTGTTCATGGTTGTGATAGTATTAGAGATACTTAGGTACGAGCGATACTGAATAATGGCATTCATTTAGATTTCTTTTTTTAAATTGTTATTCATTGGGCCATTTATTTACGTGGACGTTTTTCTATCATAAAATTCTGATTTTATGAGGAAAGTAAGGGAAAACTTCTACAATCCTCATGTTGCCTAACAAGATCTTTGGTAGGTAATGGTGAAGGAGCTAAGGTTAAAACCGAATCTCAGGCTGAATACTTCACAAACAAATGGATGGAAAAACGGAAACAAAAGGGACATGGACAACGTTCCAATCTTCCGATTCGGCACATTTTAACAACCAAATTTTATTTCTAAGGAAATGAATGTTCCCATCAGCGATTCTAACACTACTACACCTCTTAGAATGATAATGCAGGGATACTGCGTCTTAATAGTTACTCTACTAACCAATTCTTCTTCGAAAGAAGATTTAAAGAATT
>KZ308911.1:106309-119722 GCA_000376725.2 Ladona fulva | reverse complement strand
TAAACTCAAAACCGTAGATAGACAAGTTCAGAATGACAAATTCTTCCAGAAAAGAACTTTCGACAAAAAGGGAAACGTAAAGATCGAAAACCCGTAGATTATTAGATTAATTTTGATGATTAATTTAATTTTAATGTTAAAAAGTTGTTGATGAATTCTATGTAAAATGTTTCGGAATTTAGGAAATGAACTGGATATTGGAATGAAACTCATTGTATATTGTTAGGATATGAAAAATTAATGTTGAAAAATTGCGAAACTTGAAAACATTCCAGATAATAAAAAACTATAAGTTGGCGATAGTTATTTATCAACTTTAAAGTGGAAAGCTTAAGGGAGGACGGGTAATGGAGACGGCTGGAATCGTAACTACCATTAGTTCAGTTACTTTAATCTGTTACATCACAGTATTATGCTCTGAACATGAATCTTTCGAATTAAGTATATTTTATTTACTCTACCTGTCTTATCAGTTTTATATTTTAAGTGAGCCCTTTTCGTTTTGTACTATCGAGGCTACAGATGCTTTGTAAAATTCAAAATTTTGATCATAAAACCAATTTCTTCCTTTATTAGTTTTCTAAATATAATATCTGCGTAATTGGTTTTCACACATTTCTTAGTCATTTTGTTCTGTAGTGCCTATCAGTCCGCCTGCTCAATTATCTGCAACGCGTTAAATGTAAGACGGGAGTAATGGGGATCAGTTTTTCCTAAAATAAAGTTGTAAATATTATTCAAAACTGCACTAATACTGTATTAATCACAGTTATATAAAATAATTTTATCTGATATCGGATTTAATAAAAGTTGAGGAATTTCTGTGAATGTGACAAACTTTTATATTAAAAAAGACAAATTTCTCATTACTTTCGTAAAACTTGTCCTTCAAATGAAATTAAAGAAACAATTAAGACGATGAAGGATCATTAAAACTTAAGGAATGATAGTTATCTGGCAGAGGGAACTAAGTAGTCAGTACTAACAAGTTCAGAGATATCTGAGAGAATGAAACTGGAACAAAGCTGAAAATTCGTATTCACTGAACCGAAACGAAAACCGGATCGAAAAAAATCACATGGAAGTGGCCTTCTTAGATTATTGCGGCTAATTAGATCCCTTCCTGAAGAAGCAACATCCGCTAGAAGTTCATAGGTTAGTGTTTTACTAACGAACTAATTTAACGTAATGAAATTATCGATTTTAACCATGAAATTAAACTGAGCCTGACCTAATAATAAACTTGTATTTAAACAGAAGTGCCTTATTAATGTCAATTATCCATAATAACTGACGAAAATGTCGCGACCTTTTTCTCTCTCTATTCATCCAAAAATAAACAGAAATGAAACATACCGACATGACTGGAACTCGAACCCAAGTCTCCAGGTCACTTTACATGAACATCCCGTTTACAGAGAGGAACTGAAAATGGTAGTTTAATTGTTGGAATACCTCACCGGAAAGTGGGAGACGTGGGTTCGAGTCCCATTTATATCGATATGTTTCACTTCTGCATACTCTAGAGTTTTAAGGAGCACATCACAATGTGCAAAGTTAACTCCTTTCCCTCATCCTTAATTCCATATTCTGCTTTGGTTGAAATCTGAAATACACCCACCGTAGTGCGTTTAAATTTACTTTTAAGTCCTGCAAGCCGCCGTATTTCAAAGTGTGATCAAACTCCGAACTTCCTGTTTCACTAAATTTTTCGGACGCCTAAGGGTGCCTTCACACAGCGAGCGAGCCAAAGAACGCTGCCTATTTTGTTTTAACCCTTAAACACTCATAGGTTTCCTTTGCTCATTGCTCTAGATATTTGTGGATTATTAATAAAAATGAATGAAAATCTGGCATCAAACAACCATAGAGTTGTATATAAATTACTTATTAGGTGAAGTTAAATACTTATGCATGAGGAAAAAATTAGTCCCTAGGAATGAATTTGAGCACTCATTGCCTCCTCTTATATGGAGGCACTTTCGCCTTTGCTCCTTGCCTAAACCGAGTGTTCTACGATTCTTTGTTAAAGATTCATTCTCTTTTGTATTATTTAAGCAAATTTAGGACATTCCTATTGTGAGGTAAGAGTTTGGTCCTCTTCTATGTAGGAAATATCACATTGTAGAAGAATGGACGTGACAGACAAGTTGTTGATTGTTTATCTCTGGACAACGAGTGCATTTCATTTCTACGACACTTGTGTCTATATTAAACTTTCCTCCCTAAAAATTGTGATAAGGAAACTACGTACTAACAAAGTTTTGGAAGTTTTAAACTCACTCCTTCGCCTCTAATGTGTCCCTTTTTTCTTGGAATTGAACCCTTTACTTTCACCTGACTTTTCCTTTCTATACATTCACTATTTCTTCCAAGTGCCTCCGTACCGTAGATGAACTTTTGATTTCCCTCCTGTCTTATGATGACGCTCAACCGTCTAAACTAGTAGTGAATTATTTTGTTTTTGAGTTGCTTTTTGATATGGAGAGTAGTTTCCCTTGTGAAAATTTGAATCATTTTTTACTTATTCGCTATAGCTGTATTACAATACGTCTCTTGAATGAACTGGATTTATAATTATAATCAATAGGTAAAAATGTGAACGAAGTATTGAGCCCATAGATCGAGGCATATAACAAAAGTAGGTCAATGAATAGTCTTTTTTTGGTCAAAATTTGTGGCGTTGCTAATTTAGTGATCATAGACTTTAAATCGGCTCTCTTTGGAGAAGACAGGCCTCTTATGAATGCATTTGGAATTGATAGTAATAATATTACATCGCAGATTGTTATATTTGATAAGTAATCATATTTCGGTCAAATAATTTGAGATTGTCGCAAAGCATGAAAAGCTCTGATAAAAAATAAAGAGTCCTTGTTTGAAAGCGCACAAATTAATTTTACAAGTTTTTTTAGAGAAAATATCATAATTATAATATTCAGATTGATTATAAATCTGCAGTATCAAAGAAGGAAATGAGGGCCATGACAATCTGAGTAATATCGATTGTCTCGGAAAATATTCTCGTCGTTTTGAGTAGTGTGGATAACTAGATACACAGTAAGAAGTACGCTTAAAAAGAATTTTTCAACATTCTAGTTAGACATATTCAATATGGCGAATCAAGATAGGAGAGGGTGATGTGAAAAATGAAACCCAAACTTCCTTCCGCCGAATCTGCCGCACAAGCATTTATTCCGTTACGCATTCTTTATTCGACATCTGCACTGCGATGCCAGTGGTTTTATACACATGACTTCGCCTATACATATACATATGTATCACACCCCTCCCCCCTTATAAACTAATTTCACCAGTTCTGTATTGTAATCTTAATTTAAGTAAATACTGGGATATTTGCTGCTTTAGTCATCTTCCAGAAACATCTCTATCTGCTCCTAAGACCGATTTCCTTTTATAAATTTCTTATTTTTCTCTTTCACTCAAGCAGCAATACGTTTACCATTTTTTTTGACGTCCAGATAACTCTTTCTCACCCTCGTTGCACCCTCCAATTCGGATAGTATATCCTTCTTATTGTGTCGTAAAAGAGATTAAAATACTACGAAAATCACTGCATTCGACGCAGTGATAACAATAACAATTGATTATGATATAAATCTTATCCTTGCCCATATTACTGCGGGACTAAAGCACCACAGGACCAAATAATCGGGTGTCATTTCCTTATCTCGTACGCGCTTTCTCTTCAATGTAAAGTACCTATCGCTCTGTCGCTCGTGCGCTCTGGTTCATTGCTACTCATTTTTCAACGTCCAAATCAGGTTGCTGATCTTTGTTTCTCCAACGAATGATTTGAGTGGGATAGTCTTCTTTTGGTAACATCCAAATCATGAATTATTAGAATCGTTAATGAGTGTATATTAAGCATGAATACCCACTACAAGACGGGAAACGTTTCATGGTGTAGCAGGAGAAACGACTTTTGCAAAACATTACTGAATACCTTCGACCGCTAAGAGCTTCGTAACGCTCAGGGTTTTTGGTTAAGCGGAAGGCGTCGCACTTGAGTTATTTGAGAGAACAGGGGGAAGCACCTGTGGTCCCGCGAATACACATAGCACTTCGATGCGTACTACAGAGGGGAGACTTAAGAGAAAAAGAGAATTGCTAATGGTAGAGGAATACCAAATAATATCGACCAAAATCCCCGCCTCGAGCCATTCGAAAATTTCATTTCATTCAAAAGCCAAAACATTCCTGTATGATACTTCGTATTATCGAATACGAAACTGTAAAAGATAATATCATTAGCTATATTTGACTTTGGCTGACTTTGCTAATAAATTCATAAGTAAATGAATTAATTCTCGAAAGACTCTACACGCATTATGTATTACTGCGAAAAAATCAACCAATAGATCCAAGGACTAGTCATTTAAACAATTCATTTTTTTCGCGAACGATACGCGACAGAAACCGATTAGGATTACAGTGCGTACGCGGCATGCACCCTCTATTAACCGTCAAAAGAGGGCATACGTATACATCATATCAAGTATAAGTTTATATGAAGTGGGAGCCAAATGAAGAACTGGTTACAGTTTCCGTGCCATTTTAAGGAAGACTGCATTGCATGTTGGAATGCATAATTTACGTTTAGAACAACCCACCAAAATAAATACTACAAGAGACAGTATGTGAAAGATTTAATCTAATACACTTCGATAATTGATGGAGAGATACATAGATAAGTAATGGTATCAATGAGCCTCGTTACACGGATTCGTGGAAGAAAGTTTCTGTTTCTATTACCAAAATATTTTAACAGAATTAATATCTTATCTGGGGTATCCTTGTAAGATATTTTTAGATATCAGAGAACCTTCGACAAAGATTTCGAAAATAACTTAGGAAAAAATAGAACCGTATTCGGGCATCTCATCGCCCTTGCTCCGGGGATTATAACGAAAAAAACAGACTCTTTAGAAGGAATATATTTACTGCTTCATCAGCTCTCAGAGAACCTGCATAACAATCCCTCGTGTAAGAAGTGAATTGCACTTTTTGCAAATGTATAGCAAAAAATGAGATTTTCCCATATTAATTATTCTCTACAATAGCAAACCATAGAGGTTGAGAAAAGACATCATCGCCATTAGCGAAGAGCATATGCTTCAATTCTTTACGCATATGATACGATACACCGGTGCTCCGAAATTCCCAAAACTATCACCCGCCAATTTTCGCATTCGGAATATCGCATATAATTCGAAATTTTTAATAATTACGTTGTAATTTAGTAGAAAAATAATTACTCGAAAGTTGAGAATAATTTTAGTTAGTCTAATCCTGGGTTTTCTTATGCTAGCTCAATTTGTAATTCCTTTAAAATTGTCGTAATCAATAATCCCGCTATCAGTATGGTAGTCCAGATGAGAAACGATCTCTATTTAATAATTAAATAGCGGAGCGCGCTGTAAGCATGAATCCGAGAGCTTGTAGTACACTAGTGGGAGGTTTAACTGATTTCTCAAATATGAGAAATTACAACCATCATTTTCTTAATTATTAAAAATTGACAGACGTCCGGCGGCGAATTGATAACGGCAACTTAAAGGTTTGGTTAAAGTATTTCGATTATTTTTTTTCTGCTCTGGAAAGGAAACCCCATTTAAAACCCACATCAGGCATTAAGAGTACAAATTTACATTTTTAAATACAAATAAGCCAATTGGAAATATGGATTTGTAGGTTACATGAAATGAAATACAAAAAATGCGTCTAACATATACTCGTATAATGAACTTGAGGCGGCTTGGATTTGCATTCCAACTCGTTTGCTAGCTCCCTACTATTGATACCATCACTGTAAAATTTAAATTTATTTCCTGGGGAGAGATGGAAAATTTTTCTGAGCAAATGCCTAGATCCTTTACTTCAGAAAATATACAAGTATAACATAAATCTTTCCAGGATGGCTCATTTCTCTGTCCCTGGTGCATACATACTGCGATTATTTTGCTAACATTAATTTTTAGAAACGACTCACATTGGATGAATTATCCGAAATGATATCTACGTCGGGAGGAGCGACCAACTTTGAAATTGTATCGGTAGCGTTGCCGGATGTGCTCCAAGAGGGAGAGACAGCAGGTGGACACCGTCTGCACTTCCCCTTTGGACGCTATTTAACGTGACTCACCGCCCGAGAAGAGCATATCTCGCACCTGCCCTCCCTCGTAAGTGAGTTTTGATAAAATGAATGTGAATTATTATACATTTCATGCGTATTTCAAGTTTGTATCTGAAATGCAGTGCGGGGATATGAGTTGAGAGATCAAAACGAATAACCAGCCTGGAAAAAGGTGTCGCAGCATAAATGATAAAGGCTTAGCTGCCGAATTTCTACAAAAAAAACATACATTGCTCGAACTTTTTTTTCGTTCTTTTGGCGTTCTGCGTTCCATTGAAATATAGAAATACAATAATCAATACGATATAAATATCTACGGATGTAATCGCGGATATTTTTGGTCTCGGTTACCAGCTTCGGAAACATCTTCCTCGAAGCCAACATACGCTAATACCGAGGTACTACTTAGCGGAACTGTATTCAAAGCAACTAGTGTTATAATTGTCTTCATTTTCGAGCTTTAGTTTTCAACTTTTACACAAAAAAATACTTGGAGCACCGAAGCTTCTATTTTGAGTCGCCAAAGAAGTCCGTTTCTCAATCTAATCTTCGAGCGAAAGAGAGAATGAAAGAATGTATCATAAATGACTTCACATAATATTGGTCATTTCAAATAAAACATCATTTTTAAAATGTTGTATCTGATTTCACGAAATTTTGTTTATTATGTACGTATTTACAATGTATGTACCATTAAACTCTGTCAAACTTTTTGTCATGTTTGTAAGTATTTTTCAATCTGTGTTCTATTTGTACTGTCTTATCTTTCAATCATGGGCAATCCTTGATGGCTTAAAAGATTCTAACACATTGAAACTGTAATAATAATAGACAATTTCTTTGGTTAAATAATCATAAGCGCTGAAATAACGTATTAATATGCGTAATTAAAGCATATAATTATCATTTATCTTTAAACAAACAATCTACTAAACAATATACATCTTCCTTTGGTTCGACTCAAGGTAATTAGTAAACTTTGTACAGAAAAGTAGCAAAAAACGTAATTCCTTTTCTTGAAGGAAGGGTATTCACATATGAATACCGGATGGAGTTTCATTGCAGACAGAAAGTGTTTGAATATCAAATTAAATAGGGACGCTGATATAGGGATAATTCCGCTATATCAGCGGTTTTCAATAGCCACCTATGAAAATGAAGCTCACGAAACAGCAAATAGAACTAGACTCTGTCTCTCTTAAGATATAAATGCTCACAATCGTTGAATGGGAGTTGATATTTTACGAGCGAACACTAACGAGGAGTACGTAGGGGTTAGTAAGAATTTGTGCAGAGCAATACTGGCGAGGTAGCATGTTATTAATTCTTACGTATTGAAATCCAGGGAGACTTTTGCAATGTGCGAGCTGATTGAGGGAGTTTTTGATTTTAAAGGCAATTGATATTCAGTTATTCTTCTCTCCAGAAGATGGCAACATACTTGCCAAAATACGCATTGAGAACAATACTTGCTAAGCGCGACCACTGAGAACCTTAGCCCCTGTTGGTTGGAATTCTTCAACGGTTTGTTTGCTTGCTAACAACGGCTATTAGGAGCTTTTCTCAAAATCTAATGTCTGGTGGCATATGTATATGCATGATCTCACAAATATATCAGTTAAAATTCCAATAGATCTCTTTTCACATTCCCTTACTTTCTTGTCCCCTGAAAAAATTCCTCTGGAGGAAAATAGCTGGTTCTGTGTAACTCATCGGAAGGGCGATTTTGTTAGATGTGGACGCAATAGAAAGCGAGTACGCGAATAACGAAGGTCAGCGTGGTGCCGGGAGGCGCTCGTCCCCAAATCCACAATCGCTCATGCGAATAATTCA
The DNA here is from genome assembly GCA_000376725.2 of Ladona fulva. Lineage (NCBI taxonomy): Eukaryota > Metazoa > Arthropoda > Insecta > Odonata > Libellulidae > Ladona > Ladona fulva. Next base: position 111,732 of record KZ308911.1, on the reverse strand, counting down.
TTCACAGTCTACCAGCACTCCTGATTACCGTCGGGTGCCGCGTGAGATAATTACAGGAGAACGCCGGAAAAAGCGAGCATCCGGGTTCAGAAAACTCGTCAGAACATTTAGCAGTTAATAAAAGTATACGCGTAATACTCCGCGCATATTTAAAGATTAGTGATGTATTTAAAGAATAAAGATCTGGGTTCATGTTCTCGTCACGTATGATATTTTCATCTTCGTTAATTGCTTGAAACTTTAATTAATATAATTCAGTGTAACAACCAGAGCCGCTCCCGGTCTATCTGCCGCTCGGGTGCAAACATAATTTGCCGCCCCTTAAAATTAAATACCAAAACCATATATTTTCTGATTTGCAGGTAGTATTCGTAAACTTTTATACTACTTAAGTTGCCAAAACGAATCATTCGCACGTTAGTGTGACTTGGCTGTTCCTCCAAACATACAAAAATTTAATTGAGACAATAATTGTTGGGAAAAACTGAAGTAAAGTTAAAGAAAGTCATCCTAGTAGTTCTAGTCGTGTATATTTCAGTCTCTTCCTTTCTATTGTTCTTGTGGTGTCTCGTGTAAATATTTTTGTTGAATATAGTTCTTCCAGTGTTTCACCTAGTTACCGATTAAAATGGGCTCTATATTTAGATATTTTTTTAAAAGAGCGAAGTTTTATTTAAATTAATATCACCATCACTGAGCATCGTGTGGTATCAGTGTCTCAACAAAAAGCCTCCCCCTAAAACGCCGTTAAACCTATAGCGGTCGAAGGGAAGTTAGAGAATCTAAACGGAGAAAATAGCGGCAATTCTAGACCTGTGGAAATATAGGTTTACCACAATCCCGAAGCTCACGTCCATGTCCCGCTATAGGCGGTTGACGACCGCTTCCGGATGGAAAACCAGTTCTCTGAATCGCTGCCGATGATTCCTCCGCCGCGCCAAACTTTTGATAAATGCTGATTCCATTCTGATGCAAAATCCATTCCATGTCCACATTCCACCAAAATATGATGGACACCTTCTTATTATCACTTTACGAAGCCCACGTTTACGCGCCCTATTTTTCTTGTTCACTTCCGGTGGTTCTTCTGAACAAAATTCATTTGTGGGTCTTTATGAGCGGGTGCTATTTACCATGATTCAGTGTCTCACACAGGGCGCACTGTTTGCATATTTCAAAGGAACTTTGTTTCTATCCCATCATTTCACTACTTCATTTGTGTTTTAGTGAGAAGTCGACTTATCATTAAAATTCTCCCTTTAGGCGGATGGAATTTGGAGGAAACAGAAAATGAGCTCTTCATTTCCTCGAATGTTCCACTTCGCTCGAATGCTTTCTTCGCCACCGCTGGACTCCGCGTAAGGCAAATTCATTCAAATATAGACTCAATTTATTTACAGCAAAAGCACGTTGATTCGATATATCTAAACTTTCTCTCTTGCAAAGCAAGGATTAGCCAGCCTTATTAACTTTAGTCATATAAACTAAAAAAACTATTAGTCTTACAAACCAGAAAAGACTAGGAGGCGCAATTTAGACGAAACTTTAATTTAATTAAATCAAATTCAACAATCAAATCTTAACTACTTAATTTTTTGCATTTTGCATTTACAAAGAGGTTTCAATGACAAAATCCACTATTTTGGCCTCAACATAGTGATAATTAATCATGAGGAAAAAGGAATAAAAACAACAACAACAACGCAAAAGCAAAAAAACATCTGATAATGACGCTTTACGTTGAAAACGTAAATATTAAATACTGTGGTCGTATATAATAAATACTGTGGTAACGTGTATAATCTGTTCTTATTCTTCTATCATCAGGTTTCAATGAATTTAGAAAGGACTTAGGGGTAGGATTGTAAGAGAGGGAGCAAGTAATTAAGTAATAATAAACGTAATGCAACAAGAAAAACAAGAAGTGAATCGAATGTATGGTCAAAGAAACTAAAAGATGGATATCCAACAATTATTCGGAGCATAATTCACCATATAGCGAAAACTTGGGCAATGATACAAAGACAGATTGTTGGTCGTAAAAATGGATCATCGAAGAAAAGGCTGTAGAATATGAAGATCAGAACGAATATCGAATGAGAACTCAAGAAAAACTATGAACATAAAGTCAGAGAAGATATAGAGAAGAAAGAAAATCTGAGAAGAAATGGAGAAAAGACGTTTGAAACGGTATGGGCGTATAAAAAGAATGGAGGAACGCCGTTATAAATGAGTGGCAATCACCGAAAACGAGGACAGAAGTCTGAATAAAGAAAAGCACCTTAGACATAGGAAAAAAAAGAAGATTTTAAAGAAAAACACTCCTCTTAATATACAATCTATGTAAACTCTATATTTATTTATTTAATATTTCGTTGCAATTTTATCGGTGGACAAGGTGGCAACGGATATATATTCATATCACTTGAAAACTATTCGATGAATGTAATTTGCATGAAACGTCCTCCCCTTCGTCAGTGGTCTCGTTACAGTGATATCCAGTAAATCAGCATTAATTCTATTCTAGATAAATATTTTCCACATCTATCTCATGAAAACCCGGCTAGTATCATAGGGATGCGCCATAGTTAGGAAAATTTGATTCAGATTAGAATAGATAAATAGATTTAATTAAAAAGAATGAATTGGGTTGTTGACCGGCAAACATCATTTCATTGGAAATCTTTGAAGTTATTGAGAAGTCATACATGGATGTCCGAATTTTGTTTCCATTTACCTATTTATTACTATCCGATCCGTTAGTTGCATAGTATTTATTACTCTAAGTCACCAAAAATATGTTCACCGTTAAATTGTTTAAGCTTTTCTGTTTTCTTATCTCTAGTACCTAATCTGCCTCCGCTGTATATAATACAATACAAAACGTCTTTATTCGGCGAAATTGAGCCTAGGGAGTTCCACCTTCCTGCCTTCCGGAGGCAGCCAAAATGTGCGAAATTATTGTAGCTGACGAAGCACTTAAAAAAATACTACTACCATAGCTTAAATAATATAGGTATTCAACTCCACAATGAAAATACTGACGAAATCCCAGAAATGTTCGCTCTCCTATCATGACAATAAATTCAATTTTTACCGTCTTGAAATCGAGATCCATAGATTAGGAAAAAGTTTACATTCATAGGTACGTGAAACGTAAGGTTTTTAATAAATAACAAAAACGATCGTCGATATTCAGAAGCACCCTTTTCATGGGAATACCGCATTAGAGTAATTCTAATATCATTTGAAAATGGAATTTACAGTAATGCTCACTGGCACAACGTTAGTTCTCCTTTTACGCACCTACTGTCAGCATTCATTTTTCATATTAAACTATAAGTTGAAACATTCTATAGGGATCTTTAAGCAAAATAATGTAATGATTTGTTTATTGTTTATTGCTTTTTACTACTAAAGCAATGGAAACGCCGTAAGGACAACAAACAGTTACACTAATCGCAGTAAAGCCCTGACTATGTTTAACTTTTCCCGCATACTCATACATCCCAAGCGCACATCTGACTTTGGGAGATGATCTACGCAATCCCTAAATTTATCACTAACTTTTCAAACAAAGAGCTTCTACGATCTTTAGTTGAGAAGTTTTCGCACCGGGCGGGAAAATTCGATGATCTCCAACGTTGGAGAGCGACCGTTGCATTTTATGCGGGAAATATCGGTTTGAAAGAATTCCCCTACAATAAAGACATTTGCATTCGTTGCGTACAACATAACGGACTGTACTTTTCAAATCGAGAAGAATGGCGATTCTCTTTTAATGGGTCACGGGTACAGATATCTGATATACGCATCACACCATGATCTTAACGGAGTTCAAAACTGTACTCTTCCTTGTATCCGCCTTTGTCTGTTATGGTATACTGACGAAGGTCAACATCTTGTTGGAAGAAGGAAAAAGGGAATTCATTCCTTTTTTTCACAACCTAAAAGGGAACCTACTCTTTTCTAGCATCTACAGAGTAAATCCAAACCATGAGTTGGCACGAGGCGAATCCATATTATACGATTTCTTTAACGGAATACATTAATTCAAACTTGCTCATGCTTCAAATATTACAATTTGATAAGCACTCCTGTGAACGATAAGCAGAAACGTTACTTCCCTTGTTTAGTACTTAATTAGCAGTGACAGTAACATCACCTGCATGAATATAAAAAAGGAATTTATTTCAAACAAAAGTAGCTTGTAAAATTTTAAAACAGAATCATAAGACAAAAAAACAACATCTATTAAAAATATAACGCTTAGAAAATTAAAGAGAGGACGTTCTTCCTTTTCGTTTACCTTAAATGTGATCAGCTGTAGAGTTTTAGTAGCGATTTCTGGATTTTGCTCATGTTAAAGTAGTAGGACCTAAACATGTTCAGTCCTCATTATAAAGTTATTCAGTCTGTTTATGTGAAACTGTTGCCAAAAAAATGGGAAGCACCTCCTTGCTGGCCAGGGTTTTACTCCAGAAATCCCTTATTTAACTTAGATCTCATTAGAAAATACATTTCCGTAATCAAGAATAATCGTCTTCCCCGCCACTGGATCACCGTGGGAAATAGCAGACCTCCACATAAGTGCCTCCACAAAGCCTTAGACCTCGATATTTCAGAAAAATATCGTCATCGAATTCGGATTCGTTGCCTAGATCAGTGTTATTCAACCTTTATGTTCTCAAGAATTCATCTTCAGGTATACTGCAAAATACTTTTCGTGGGAATTGATTGAAACTTAAAGAGCAATCGAAGGATGGAGTCGATTGAGCTTTAATGATTTCCTTCGTGTCATATTCTAAACCGAGAACTACTTAAATTGCTGGATTACAACACGAACCTTCCATACTACAAGTAGACAACACTTCCACGTGGTAGGCAAACTTGAAGAAATAGTAGAGGAGGGAAACTCTCTAAAACCCCTCGAGGTTTCCCTCTACACCACGCCTTCCAACCCTCATGTCAATACATGGACACATTCAACAGTGAAAAGGATTACAAGTATCCAATGTTACATTTAAATAGCGGAAAAGTCATCTTTCTTTTGAATTTAACAAAAAGTGCATTCCGTGATATGGGAAAGGTTTTTAAAAACTTTCCCATGTAAATTTTTCCATTTCATTACATCCTAATTAAAAACAAAATATTTTCCCATAGCCCCTCCCTTATCTCTAATTGAGTGTGGAAAAATTATGTTTATGTCGGTTCATGTATTTCGGCTCTCCTTATCTATTTTTGGCTCTTTCATTGAAGGCTTTATTGTGGTGCTTTATACTCGAATACGCAAAAATATCACTGTGATACCCTAATTAATAATAGTAATCGTAATAAATATAAATTATAACATAGATAGTAGTAGTATTGTTAAAAGTGCTTCGACAGGTTAGGTCATTTCGCACGTAGACCCCCACCGGGAA
>KZ308911.1:64974-101957 GCA_000376725.2 Ladona fulva | reverse complement strand
GAATCTTCAAAGTTAAATTATTTTATGGCAGTGCAATGTCTAGTCGAAAAACTTTCCTTGATATTCCTGTGAAAGTTTGTGTTTCGGCCCTCCATCTAAACAAGGCACATTCGCACTTATAATTATCTATACAATAGGAAATTTCCCTCTAAGAAAGTTAGCGTTCCAGATTAATGAATCAGAAACTATACGTTAATAAATTAGATTCTTAAAATGTCTCTTAGTTATTTGTATTTTCGGAAATGAAAACGTGATTTAATGGCGAAGAAGGAAAGTTTAATAATATACTCATATATCAAGCAATCGTGTATTATTTATCTAAATAACAATTTAAAGGAATTGTATGCGTTACGTACATATGAGTAACAGCTGAATTATTTCGAAATTTTGATTTAGTATGTATTCAGTAAAAATATTCACGTATGCGTGTCAATCACAGTGTATTCTCTAAGTGTCAATACGTAATGTTCCTCCATAATTTCTTATCATTACGTTTTACGCTTCAGGGACACCCATACCATAAAAAGTTAATTACAATCTTTAAAACATTTCTATTTGTCATTTAAGCTCATCACCTTTCCTCTCTACTGGATATCTACTCTACTCTTTTAAGTCACCTTTAGCTTTTAATGTGCTTCCTTTCCCCTTAGCACATTCTCCTAATCTTACAATTAGTAATCCTGATTACATCCATCCTTTCTGTATATCCAAACAACGTTAGAATGCCTTTCTTGATGGTTACTCAGTCGTACATTCTTACAGCTTACATTCACTCATTACTCAGTTATGTAGGGGAGACCGAGGCAAGTTTGGTACAGGGGCAGGTTTACACAATGCTCATAATTCATATATCGTTGGACGGAAAGTGCAACCTGTCAAGTCAGGATAGACACCGTGGCCGCCATTTGCACTCACGCCAGTTTGGAGTCTATTGCACGTGTGACCGGTGAAGTAGACACATTTTTCTGATTTTTCTTCCGGTGAGTAAATCTATACATCCATGAAATGGCGTTAATGGTAGCTGTACCATAAGATCATCTTTAGAAATTATGATTTATCCTACTATATTGTTCTTTTGCGGGTATTTTAAGCTATTTAGTTGTTGCTTATCTCATGAATAAATATTAGAGGTATAGTTGTAACGAAAACATGGCGAAGGGGCAAGTTTACACATGGCACACGGGGCAGATTTACACAGCGTGTAAATATACCTGTGCTTGTGTATATGGCCCCATATGTATTGATTAACAGTTTATAATTGCTATATATATATTTGTATAGATAAAAATATGGTTCGGAATTACAAAAGAAAAACCAACAGAAGTAAAAATATTGATCCAAACGTGATGAAGATCCTAAATGATTTGTACGTTCCATTTCGATCAGAATTTTTTATATGATTTGAGTTTTTTATGTAATTTTTAATTAAACTAATATTTTTTACAAATTCGTCGCATTTTATTTACAATAGGACTTATATTTCATAATTTCTTAAGGTGTGTAAACGTACCCCCGGCATTGTGTAAACTTGCTCGGTTCCGGGACAAGTTTACACATGTGACATCGCCGAAAAAAAATCAGTTAAATTATAAATATGATAGTTTAAAGCGCATTAAAGGCACCACGCTAAGGTTTAAAGTTCAAATTATTTAAAGTTTAAAGTTCAAATTATGCATGAAAAACGGGTAAATAAGTGCTAACAACTAAAAATAGAAAAATAATATTTGAGAAATTGTGTAAACCTGCCCTGATCTACCCTACTCTCTTTCTTTCTCATGATTTCGTCACACTAACTCCTAATATTCCAACTGCACTTAATTTACTCACGTTCTTCTCCATCTCATTTACACATCCATAGATTCTATTCACATGCAAGCAGTCATAAACACACATGTTTGAGCAGCAATTGTCGCCTCTATCGGATATTCTTCGCGATCAATCACTGATCACCGAATACCCTCAACTCTTCGAACTATCTCAGTCACCTATTCTTCCATTATTAGAGATCATTCTGTCCATCTGCACAAGAAATTATCGACCGTTTCAGTGTTTTATGATCAACTCAACGATCACTCCGAAAATTTTGAGACAAATTCCAGTTAACAACCGGTTTATCTCTATTACTCTGATCTGTATTCTTGGATCTAAAAGATATTATCCCCTCATATTTATGCAGTCAGAAGAAATAAGTTTAATTCTCGATTAAATATATAACGAACTTAGATTTTTTATTGTAGCACTGGCGAAACTGCGGAAAAAGCAGTGATTATTTATGATACCCGGCAGTCTCATCCACAGGATTCGCAGAGGAATGCATTCTTGTATTTTACCAAATATTAACTGGAAACCATAATCAGCAGAGAATAGATGCGCTAACTGCGAGGTAGAAGCTAAAGGTGATAATTTTTTTAATGGAATTATCATGAATTATTCGACTAATAAATAAAAATTACATTTGCAATTCCGATTTCCTTCTCCCTCGTTCATCGATTCTTAAACATAAAAACAACAACAAAAACATACAATGCTTCTAAATTTAGGGAATGGATATTCTAAAATATCTTTTCCTAGGACATTACTAAATCGGTAAAATCTCAAAATTACCGTTGCAGATCTAATTGAAAGTGACACTGGAGTACAACTTTTCTGCTATTTGAGTCAAGCGATGGCGCAAGGTCTAGCTCATTCTTCACGTCTTTAATGATCGAGTAGAAGACGAGACGGTTTCTTCATTGAAGAGATATCCCCATTCTCAAACATATGTAAATTAACCTTATTTGGGTCCGTTTGGCCACTTTTTTGTATTATACGTCGAGAAATTCCTCGGTATGAGAAGCCCCAAAGGATCCCGACGTATAACCTAATTATTTCTTCGCTGAGAATCGCAACAGAAACTGCGCCCGATATATTTCCCTATTCTTCGTTGAGAATATCCGTGTGTTAGCATCTCTTTCCACTTTTTCGCACGTCCCTGTTTCTAGATAGAATAGCGTAGGGAAGGCTTTCGTGGGAATTCGCTCCGTCTGCGTCCCTGACCTCATTACGCCTCATTAGGCTGCCAAAATCTGGGCCCAGTACTGGGAAATACTACTTTTACATGTAATGGACAGTTATCGTGAGTTGATAAATGACGAGGGATGAATGATTGCTCGGTACTAAACCATAAATAAACCAGCAGCGGTTAACCTGAAGGGAGTCAAATAAACAATACATTGTATTTGGACGCTGTTTGGTTAACTGATATCCACTTTAAAAAAAAGAAACAATCAAGTGCGGCATCGGTGTCATATTTCATCAAAAAACACCACAAAATTAAGAAAACAGTTATGTATATTAAAGTTGTTGTCAAAAGAATAAATTATTAGGCCATCCTTATATTGTCAGGACTACTTATGGTCTTTCGCGGAAGGACTTCATAGGAAGATTATTCCCATGAATTGTGAAGACATTTTAGATCAGATAAAGATTTTTAAATTGGGTACGGATGACCGGAGGTGAGAGACTTGCTGCCTTTTAGTGCGACGTTTATGTCTTCCTGAAACAAATGCGCCTATTTAAATAATTTTGTTTCCCAATATCGGACGTAGGCTGCAAGTGGTAAGTGGGTGATCAAAGGTTATATTGATATTGACGATATCGAAAGGAGCTGTTTATCTCCTTTTATAACAATTTTATCATGAATTACGTAGGAAACCAATGTAATAATTCAATGTCTCAATCACTAAAAATGTTTACGTTTCATGAAAAAACTAGAATATTTGAAATAAATCGCAACTCAGGTACTTGATACCTTGATACTGAAATAATATATTTCAAAATTTCTGAAAATGTACGTATTTTATAAAGTAAAATTTTACGTAGCGGTATATGCAACGCATTTTTATATCTATTTCATCAATTGATAAGGTTAGAGATGTAAACAATGTCATATCTTCCACGGAAGGCGGCTCCATTTATAATGTTATCCTCATTCTTTTGTGTTAGGTTGATAATCTATGGTACGCGTGCCAAATGTGGCACGCGGGAGAATTTCTTAGGTTCAGGGAGCTCTGAAGGCGCTATTCTAGATCAAAATTAAACAGATATAGATATGGTTTGTTATTAATGTTGATTATTTTTGCCAATAACAACATCTTGAGACCATCATTGACATCCTAATTTCAGTGTCTCACGGTATGGTTAACATAAAAGGCTACCTTTATCGATTATAGCAACTATGGTAATAAATTAACACTACATAACTAAAGAACGTTAACTTAAAATAGTATTAGAGTGTAAGATAGGTAATTGCATGCTCATCGCAGACAGGCTTATTCAATTTGTTAAATGTCTTTATTGTTTTCTTTCTCCTCTTATTAACTTTATTACAGCAATGGTGACAGAATACGGTGGTTTCCATTCTTCTTTAACCTTCTCGTTTTACTCCAAAACAAAGAAGATCATGATTTGCAATGAGACAGAGTTATTCTATTTATTTCTAACACATAAGAGAAGACCCTACCACTTTTTTCAAATCCCTAATACCTTTTAACATAAATCTGACCGCTCTAGACCGCCATTAACCCCGATAAAATAATACATTTATCTTCTTTTTTACCAACCAGAGCAGGTCACTTCATTTGGATATGCCTCTAGCCCTTATTCCGATGCCTATTTATTACATTAATTTGCCATGAAGACTAAATTGATATATATTTCACGAAAATTTGGAATGTGGGTGCATAACAATGTAAATAAAATTGGGTGCGTACACAAGGTTAAACGGGCAAGCCTAAATGAGTGAGGTCAAATTTAACCCCAATACTTTTTCTTCCTATTAATTTAAATGAATTACATTTAATTTATTTTCTCTTTTTTNAGATAATATTAGCGTAAGTATATTATAATGAAATAAAATAAACGAATTGAATAATTATGGTCTGGTGATAAAAATCAAATTCTTCACATTCTCATAGACGACCAATTGGATGGCCTGTCGCAATTTCTTCGAATCCTAGTTCGCAAAATTTTCGGAGATGGAGTCATAAATCGTTCGGTGGCATTCATTTGTCGAAATTTCCGCCATTTCTAAACGGGTGACTGCCCGAGTGGCGGCAAGGATTCCGGAACCGATGCGTGCTGTCTGTGAGCACTCAGAAATGGATAATGCGCCCCAAAATAAGAGGGTCACCATAAAAATTTCATAGAAACTAAGCGTACAAATTCACTGCATAAATAACTGCATACTGCAACACTGCATATAATCTGTACCCGAACACTTTTATACTTCCATTGATGTCGTGGCTCCGACGCTTATTCTTCTTCGGAGCCCGCATCTTCGACACCCATTCCAGAAAATGCACCTGCTGCTGATAGGCCTATCTACTGAGCTAATTAAACTCCGCGTAACTTTTAGAAAAGAAGAGAGAAGAATTTTTTGTTACGACGAAGAACCATTATTTTCAGTTTTCCTAATAACAAATACCTGTAGAATGAATTATGTTTTTCAAGAAGTTAATGGAAACTTTCCTGAGCTCTAATAGGTCGTATGCTTTTTCTCTCCCGAGGAAAGTTCTTCCGTGAAAGTCACTTTTTCAGAATTAATATATGTATACATACATGTACATACATACTTGTATATATAAAATATATGTAATATGTATATATATATCTCTTTATATAGACGCTTCTCCAGATATATATATATCATCATCATCATCATCATCAGCCATTTTCAATCCGACGTCGGATGTAGGCCTCTCCAAGCGCTTTCCAATTCTCTCTATTCTGAGNTTGTTATTAATGTTGATTATTTTTGCCAATAACAACATCTTGAGACCATCATTGACATCCTAATTTCAGTGTCTCACGGTATGGTTAACATAAAAGGCTACCTTTATCGATTATAGCAACTATGGTAATAAATTAACACTACATAACTAAAGAACGTTAACTTAAAATAGTATTAGAGTGTAAGATAGGTAATTGCATGCTCATCGCAGACAGGCTTATTCAATTTGTTAAATGTCTTTATTGTTTTCTTTCTCCTCTTATTAACTTTATTACAGCAATGGTGACAGAATACGGTGGTTTCCATTCTTCTTTAACCTTCTCGTTTTACTCCAAAACAAAGAAGATCATGATTTGCAATGAGACAGAGTTATTCTATTTATTTCTAACACATAAGAGAAGACCCTACCACTTTTTTCAAATCCCTAATACCTTTTAACATAAATCTGACCGCTCTAGACCGCCATTAACCCCGATAAAATAATACATTTATCTTCTTTTTTACCAACCAGAGCAGGTCACTTCATTTGGATATGCCTCTAGCCCTTATTCCGATGCCTATTTATTACATTAATTTGCCATGAAGACTAAATTGATATATATTTCACGAAAATTTGGAATGTGGGTGCATAACAATGTAAATAAAATTGGGTGCGTACACAAGGTTAAACGGGCAAGCCTAAATGAGTGAGGTCAAATTTAACCCCAATACTTTTTCTTCCTATTAATTTAAATGAATTACATTTAATTTATTTTCTCTTTTTTACATTGCTAAGGGTATATATCGCATATCAGCGGCACGGTAAAATCTAGGTATAAATTTTAAAAATATATCGTGTAACAAAATAATGTATAAATTATAAATATTGTAAAATCCTATGTCTAACATATAATATTGAATTGGGATTTATTATTAGCCTCATATAAAGGAGACAAATGTTGTAGGTGAAAGTTTTCACTACCCGACAAGCGAGGTCTAAAATGACCCCAACCAGATTTCATGAGATTTTAAGGTCAAAAATATAAATATAAATCACTTCCTTCAAACTAAACAACTATAAAAGGTAAGTAAATGTATGAAACTTAAAAGCGATAGACAAATATTTGAGCAAGAAAACGAAAGAAATGAAACTGTTTCTTTTACCTCACTTTCCCGTTTAAAGGTTATTTCCGAGGAAAATATATAAAAATAACAACCATTATGATTTTTAGATATGAATCTTTAATGTTGATGCATCTGACACATCTCGCGTTATCGTATGGTCTCGCTAAACGTCAATGGGTTAATTATCTTCGGAGCTGTTACGGCAATAGCTGCAGCAAAAATATGGAGTGACCATAACGCTGCTATGGAGAGAAAGGAGAGAGGTGATAGTTATTGAAACACCTACATCCTATGCCGAAAAAAAATATTATCCATTCATCAAGAAATAGAGCAGCAAAATTAATTCCATTCTTAAAACCGACATGATAGATGTACTATTTAAGAGGAGAAGCGAAGTAATGATTTTCCTAAGATAACAAATCTTTGCGAAGTTTTATTATCAGCAATCGATAGTTAATACGATGAATTATTACATTAATTACGCTAAAATTTAATTTTTTTCACTAGGTGAAGTAAATAAACTTCAGTATAGAAAAACTTCATCGCTTTCGTACTATTTTGTTCAGGACGGCACCCGTAGTAATTAAGCGGCACACATTTCCTCGGCTTCCAAAGTTTGCTACCGCATTCTTCGCATGTAAAAAGATTTCAGACGTTGCATATTATTCAAAACTAGTGTCGCAAAGAGTGCGCTACGAAATAGGTCTTTACGCAATCTAGTTTTCCACGCTCTGCTGACTTCGTATTGTTTCTCTCCGTCTGAGAATATATGAATGGGCATAATCCTGTAGGGAAGGCTTTAATTAATACGTGGGTTTTTAAAAATACGTGAGCTTCTGTTCCCTCCAATTGAAAGATGTGGAAGAGAATTAAAATGTGCGCTTAGAATACTGAGCCGCGACATGATTGCCAATGTAGAACAAAAACTACAAAATATTTCATTTTGAAAAGTTAAATAGAAAAATGAGCTATATAATCTCCGTACAGTATTTACAATGATAAATATCATTAAAGTGTTTATGAAAACCGTTGCCGGAGGCATTCAAATTTCCTAAGAAATATTGACTTCGAAAGATTTGTTAGGTGGCATTTTTAAAATTATTTGAATTTTATGAACTCCTCAGGAATTTTAATAATTCTCCTATGGAATATATCGGTAACTCGTGCTGCACGTTAAAATATACAACCCCGACCCCTTAAGTTTTAGTAATAACATGCATAAAAAGAGAAGTAGTATTATGTAAAGGTAAATTTCTTAAGTCTCGCAAAAGGGTGGAATTCTTTTGGTTTAACGATGAGGGTGCTACCATTTAACGACATTATTATAGCCGCGAGGAAACAGCATCTGCTATAAGGGAAAGCAAAATATACGAAGTATTCTGATTTTGCATCGTGTCGAATCTTAACTACAAATTTTGAAGCTTATAAAACTTTCTTTCACCAACCTTTGAATCGTATGAAATGTTAATAAGGTCTGAGCGATTAGGATTACGGCGTTTATTTGTATTTATTTCTCATTTCCTCGACTAATTTTAAACTAATTAGTTTCCTATCTGACCTTCAACTAACTGAAGCTTCCAGGTTTCCAATTATTTGGGTTACACTCTTGATCACGGCATCGGAAGCATTGTTATGCAACCTGCGCATACATATAAATACTGCTTTGCGAGACAAGTGACATGGCATTTTCAAACTTATCCACGGGATTCAAGTTTTTTATTTCGCGTAAAGCGGGGAACATTCTGGGAGAGCGATGTTTTCGGTAGGAGAATTTGATGCAATGAAACATCTGATTACGCATAGGCGAGCAAAGTGCTTCACTCAGCGCAATCCGAAAATAACAGTAAGCATTTCTTTCTTAGAAATGGAATGAGAAAGTGGCCGTATTTCATCTCCTAGTGTGATGAAGTCATTTTTTCTGATCGTAGTTTCCGAAGAAAGAAGCTAAGTTTAAGGGTCAGAAGTTGATGTGACGCAAAACGAAATTGCCTTAAATGACAGCCAAATTTCATTGACAGTGAAAATCACCGAAATTCATCACATTCACCGTGTCTGATAAAGATACTTCTGAAATGTTAACTTTAGTAATGAACGTTCATATTCTTATATTGGAAATGATTTTCGTCAGTCATTTGCCCATAAAACACCCAAGAAATACTGCTAAGATCAAAAGAGTCATATATAGAATTAGTTAAGGTAGTATTGAGGTATTGATGGTAATGGGGTTGAAAGTAGAATTAGTTCAAATTTCGAGTTAACTGGTCCTTTCTCATCAACTTCTGGTTCTCTTCTAATTCGAGAAATGTATCCAAACCAGATATACGCTACTCTTCGTTGGAAGCACCACTTTCCTCCTTCGTATTTAAAAGCAGAGAATTTTGCAAGGGGTGCATTCATGACAATTTCCTAATTGACTCATCGTAAAGTAACGACGCGCGACTGCCTAATAGCCTATACTTTCAACCATAAAATGTTAAAAATACCATTTTGAGTATTTCGGGGTCTCCGACCCGCGACCCACCGGTCCGAGTGCGGTCATTCAATCAATTCAGTGCTGTTCAACCGTTAATTCTTTCTTGAAAGTATCGCACAATTTTTCATCCAAATGTTTGATAACTTAAAAAAGTAAAATTCGTTTTTGTTGCACCGTATTCCCCTAAAAGAGAAACACTTCACACGATATCAATATTATTACAGTGAAATAATTGCTGTAGCTAATTTAAATGGACATATTTAAAAAATATACTTGAAATTACAATACTTGCGTTCTGCTTTGGCTCCCTTAATTCCTTACAGAAATTAACGCACTCACCCCTTACTGAATAAAACAGCCTGCACTATATATATCCTTAGACCATAGAAACGCTGTCAGCATCTAGTTCATACTGCTCGTCATATTATTGGCCAAATGCGGTGTACCTATGGCACAAGTGCCCAAAGTTGAACTCTAGAGAGTTATTTTGGCCCACGGAACTCTGACAGCGCTATTCTTGCTGTATATTCTTCAATTAAGAAATTTAAACTTCAGAATAAATTAATCTAGATTTCATTAGTTAATGATTTTAATAAATATGAAAATATCTTCACCCCATCGATGAGATAGCAGTATAGATAACAGCATAGATCTGACCATTTGGTGAGATGCTATGTTTGTTTCCGATAAAATTACCGCCCTTTCTAGATGTGTTACACTTCAAGTGGAACCCAAGTTCTTACATCCAGAAGAAACGAAAAAATAGCTGTTATTGTTTCCAGTAAAGGGTAAATAGCGTGGCCGTTCTCATAGTAGCGTCCTTGCTCGATTTCACGTGCTGACCCCATTGAGCGCATGATCGCTTACTTATCCATTTTAAAGCGTTTCCGATTGCTCGGATCCGTTCTCATTTGACTGACACACTCCATTTTTACTGAAAATCCTCAAATTCATTTCTCACCGAGAATCGATGGTTCTCTCTAGACAGGCGTTCGCCGTTTCTTCCGAAAGATTCATCCAATTTCGATCGACTGACATCTTTCCGTTGCGTCGATTCTCTTTGAAATACTTGTGTTCCGGGAAAATGGATAAATTTAAGATATGTCTGTCAGTAAAATCATCGGCCACAAAGCTGATTGGATTCTCAACCACCCCACCATTAGCTGCCAAAGGCTTTGGAGAGGAAGTAAGGTAACTGGGCGAGATGAAGAGTAAGGTACTTTTTCCTTGCTTTCCTCACTGAGAAATAGCTACAGTACAATATTGGTGGAAAACATCTACGTAAATGAAGCACAATGGCCCCATGAATAACCCTATTAAATTAAAAGTAATAAGTGAAATCTGGTGGAATTTCATTTTTTTATCAAAAATCTTTGATTTTTAACCCTATTAAAGCATTTCATCTACATCTACATCTACATAAGTACCCCGCAAGCCGCCTTCCGGCGTGTGGCAGGGGGTGGTTCTCTCATTTAATAATGAGAGAACTAAATGGATACAATAAACAGCATCGTTCGTACCTTGGTACTATCGTAGCTATGAACAAGACCGAGGAAAAGAAAATGGAAGATACATTTTCTCGTATTCTCCTTATTATTTTCGGAAATATCCTCTAGCGAAAAATATTATGAAAGTAATTTAATCCAACAAGGTGTGTAGATGGAATTTTTCTGATTAAGAGATCCTAAGTTTTCCTTCACTTCACTTCACTAGATTATCTTGCTTTTACACCATATTTGATGTAATCATTGGAAAAATGCTCAAAGATCTTCTGAGTGAATTAGAGGTTTAAAAACACTCCGTAAGCCGTATGTTGGCAGGCGGAACTCACGTTTAGAGACAAACGGGAAACTCCGGATTACCGATTTCTGGGAAATCTCAATGCGCATTTCAGAGACAATGCCTCCATCATCAGGGGCTCAAAAAGTGGGTGGGGTTTTTCTGTTGTGACGTCCATAAGGAGGGTGATGGCTCTTTCATTTCTGAGGGCGGTCAAGCTTTTATCTTGTGTGAAGGTGCATGATAGATAAGTGAGTGGGGTTTTTCTGTTGTGACGTCCATAAGGAGGGTGATGGCTCTTTCATTTCTGAGGGCGGTCAAGCTTTTATCTTGTGTGAAGGTGCATGATAGATAAGTGGGTGGGGTTTTTTCGTTATGTATGATATCTTGAAGAAAGGTTAGGGTTCTTTCCTTCCTCTCTGAGGGTGGTCGACAAATGTGTATTGAGGGGAGTTAGGTATCGGGCCTAAGTCGTTATTCATAACCCGGCTTCTGATTTGATGAATGAGAATACTTTCAAAAGGCGTCTAGTTTGGAGTTTTTTTGTAATGATGTCTTTAACTTTAGGTTGTCTAGATTAATTCTGTGAAATCCGCGTTGTTGCATGTGTTGTGCCACGGTTAATTTATTAATCTGGCTCTTTCTAAAATGAGCTAAGTGGTATTTAAATCTAGTCTCCAATTTTTGTTTACTTTGCCCGATATAGACTTTATCAGTCTTGGCATGACATTTCATAGATTCCTGATTTATGTATTGATGGGGTGTTGTCTATCGGACTGTGGAGGATGCTTGATAGTTTGTTGTTGTTGACAATTTCCAAAAAATTAAACCATTGATTTGACGTTCTGAATTAGCGTTCATTTATTACCCTTCCTATAAATGATACATGTTCGATATTTGAGCTAAAGGTGAAAGAAAGGAACAATCTTATTTTCTGATGAGTAATGCGCAATTTTTATTTGAAATAAATAAACATATTAATATTTAATTATTTATAAGAACTTTTACATTAATAATTTAATGTCAATTATAGTATAGTATTAATTACGATCACTTAAGTTTATACGAAAACTACGTCATAATGAAAACCTTCTCACTAGAGTGACAAATGCACAAAGATGCACTCTTTAAATCGGAAACGTAAGCAAAAACATTTTTATATTGCCTTCCCGTAAATAAATGAACAATGAAAATACCTGCCACCCGCAATATGCGTAGCATATCACGCACTAGTATGTTTATCTCTTTTTACATACATAGTACGAGTAATAAAATAAACATCGTGGTAGGACTTGGTAATATTCCTTCCATTATTTTAAATCATAATATTTCTGAATATAAGGAATATAGCCACCAGTCGAACGAATTCGGCACTCAAAATTTCTTTCAAGCTCTTAAAAAATGGAGAGGTATTACAAATTTAAAGTCGAGTCACGTGGTTGGTCTCTGAAATTGTGGAATCATCGAGAGTTTTTTCTTCAGAATTTTGTAGTCGCCTTCTCTGATTTCAGAAAACTTCTCTGGATATTCATCCTGCTCTAAAATTATCTGTGGAAGCAAAAAATACCAGCCGTGCACATTTCCTCGGACGTGCCTAGTAATTTAACCCTAAATCCGGAATTGGGAACGATTCTTCCATCACACTTTCTCTCGTAATCCGTAACATTCGCAAAAAAACCGATTCCGTAAATTCGAGAGAGCGTCGGGCAAGTTCACAAAAAGGCCGGAGTCGCTGCCTAAATCCAGGAATGGGGGCCGAATACTAATTCACAATCATATCGTTCATCGGCCACTCATTGGAACAAATCCTTGTCATTCTTCGCCGGCATTGGACGAAAACAATGAACAGTACATATCAATAGGTTTTACATGAATCAATGACAGAACCTTAAATAAATGACTTAGAGGTCGAGCATATTCGGTCTTGATCGGCAGAATGGCACAATAAAGGTATAAAAGATGGTGCTTCCCTTTTCCCTGAACTTTAGAAGACCGAAGATTTTAAGATTAAATATATAAAACACTATATCCGGCTTGGTGGCCTTGTGTAACAGTGGCTCCCAACCAATGTGCCGCGCAATATCCATGAGTGCTACAATTATGCCACATTATTATTATGTAACTAATCACATATGTTAAGAAAAGTTCGAATCTTTTAAGAATGTAAAAGAAGACCCTTGCAGATGAGTCCAAAAAATGACTCTACAAGAACTGGCTGATTAACAGTACGATAAAAGATCATAATTGTATAATATTTCCATTCTACCTAGCCTTTACTAAGCTGTATCTTAATGTATCAATTATTTTCAATGGATAATGGTACCCTTTTTGCATATATCATAATTGAATTTGATTTATATTGAGAACTTTATTGTAGAGGTAGTTTTAATTGTAAGTCGATCACAAGTTCACGATCGAAAGTTGCTATCGATCATAATGAACCTTCAATGGATTTCTTATGGAAAGGTTTTCGAGTCATCTGAAGTCGACCCAAGAATTTCTATGAAATTTTTATAAGTTAGCCTATTAATCCTTTAATGAATCTCTAAATTTCAGATTTCTATCTAATCTGGAAGTACTTGTAAAAATGGTAATGGAAGTACTTGATTTTGATTTTTTTTTAATTGCTTCAATACGATACATTTCTTATGAACAGTTACCGACAGCGGATAAATAAACATACGACAGTGATAACTGTTTCGGATATGCACATTTGTCTTCTGCTCATGACTGTATGGTAAGCAGAGATTAGAAGCAATGGATATGTAGGATTGTTTTCCATTACGGGAAAAACATAAACTTAATGTCAGTGAGATATGTTCTTACAATGATAGAAAAATGTTATTTGTTCTATGCTCACTGCAATGGATAAAGGCATTCGAGGTACAGATAAACTGACATTTGCATTAAACAATGTAAACGAAATTAAATATCCTTCTCTCAGTCAAAAGTACACGAGTTATTTTTAATTTTGCCATCCAAACAATCCGCACTAAAGTTCATAGATTCCAGTGGATTGATACGAAAAGTTTATTCAGATACGCCCTGTTAATGCGGATAATTCCCGACCGTATGTTGGGATGAAAAGAGGGCTACATGGAGTAAACTGATTTTTCCTTTAACCCATTGGAACCCTTACAATGAAAATAATTATCTGGTTTGAGTTATGTGTCGGATTGCCCCTTAAGGAAGTAGTAAATAATATCCCTTCATTGACGCACTTTAAGCAAATATGTATCAGGTACAAAGAAAATGTTTCAATTTCCTCTCGTGAAAATATGTACAGGGACAACAAAAATGGCTGGGAAAAAAATGCCGAATTCACATGAGGGGTACTTTACTTAAATTAATTTTGACAGAAGGTATTAGTTAGATATTGCACTATTATTAACTACAACCACTTATCAATTCAAAGAACTACCAATGTTCTCCTTAATCAATAATGGAGCCTTGGCTAGCTGTAAAAACATTTTAGATCATTTTTCACGATTTATTTCTTTGGCGAACAATATTTTATTACAAAATCTTTGGACCAATATAAACCTAGGATCGCTCAAAAACTGTTAAACTTCGCTTATAGCTTATAACAGTTAAACTTCGCCTATTCGCTTAACTATCGTAGCAATTGTTTGTTTCCTCAATTCAAACGTAAATTACGGTTGAAGAGATAGTTGGCACCTTGTCATAACGTGAAGTGATTTCAAAACATTTTAATTGGTAAATTTTGCCCCGAGATGAGGGAGAAATGAACGGGTGAGAATGAAGCAATGTATCCTAAGATATTCTTCTCAACTGTAATCTCCCTGGAGACGTTTTCGAAGAGGCATTGATGAAGCGCCTTTTTTCAGTACACTTTGGACTCGGCCAAGAGTGACCATTGGCGACGTCCAAATTAGATTCTCATCACCAATTCGTCACATTTATTCATTAGCTTCTGATGAATATTCATGCGCTCTTAGAGTTACTCATAAGAAGAGGGTGCTTACATTTCGCTAGCATTTTTTAACTAAACAAAAGGGAATTTCAGAGAATCACGTATTACATTTAGAACTTTTCTCTATAAAAATGTCTCTTATAACAATCTTTTCTGTTACGTTGATGTTGTTGAATACTTATACAAAGAAATTTAGTTCCATTCCTTGAAAAATGTCCAATAAAAGTATACCAAAAATGACTGGCTTGTAGTTTCAAATGGATTTTCTGAATCGCAGAATCAGGTGGATTAATACTAAATTGTTAGGGTTCCAAGCTTTTATTTCCGAAGTTAGTTGTTAAGTTCAAACACAGTTCCACCGAAAATTAGCCCTAAGTGCCAAAACCACTGGAAATTATCCACCTCCTAGACCACACAAACACGCTCTCATTTCAAATCCCATGTATCGAACTTATAACATCGAAACTTAGCGGTTTACAGTTCAGTTATGATAATTTCTAGATCGATTTGGCGTTTTTATAGATTAGTAAAGGTTGTGAGATTGTTGATGCAACAACAGTACACAACAGTAACAGTATACAATAACGGTACAGTAACAGTAAAAAAATCACTTAATCTACGAAAATGATTTTTACCCCAATATGTATCGCAGTATACATGTTTATATTTATATCGCTAGAATAGCTCAAAGAGCTTACGACAAGTCGATTCACGGAGTGATGACAATAATGAAAATGCGAACGTCTCCATCACGGAAAAAAGCACTCGATAGTAGCGAGGTAAATGTAAACAAGGGACCTGTGGAAAAGTACAAAGAGTACAGCGAATGCGGAGACTAACCTTGGCTAGCGTTTCCTTCCTTCAGATGGGTTAGAGGAGCGCAGACACGGCCTCTCGGTTTTCACGGCGGAGGTGAACTGAGTGCCACGAACCGGCTGCTGCCCTCCCTTCTTCCGTTCTCCCTTCCGCCCAATCACTCAAGCGTGCACACGGGAACGCTGACCCTCTCCCCCGCGCCACTCAAGAAACGAAACATCGTTTCCCATGAGGGATCAGCCGTTTCTAGCAAATTCGCCTCTTTCCGATCTTCTCAAAGGTGTTAAGATTTTCCCATAGTTTTCACTCAAAGTGCTCGACTAATGCTTTTCGCAGTGATCGTCTCCCTCCACAAACTCTCCATTCACGAGATCTCAAATCGCATATTGTTAAGAATACCCGACACATTGTACCTGCTACCATACATTGTGGAATAGAATATTTTATAGTTTTCTTTAGATAATGGACAAAGAAATACTTTTCGTTTACTTTTTTCTCTCTTGGTTGTGGCTTCGGCAGTATGAAATATATTGAAGTATTAACCAATCCATTCGTCCAGGTCTCTAGCATTATATTTTAATGTTATTTAAAATGTACTCATAAGAGCATTATGTAGCTTTTACTTCGACTTACTCCGCTTGAAAAATTCTGCCACTGTAAAAGCAAACTACTTCACTCCTCATCTTGCCTAGTAACCCCCATTCCCTATCCAATGCTTTTGGAAGCTAATTGTGGGGGGTTGGGATCCAATTATTCCTTGGGCTGATGATTTTACAGATAATCTTATCGAAAAAAGACTTAAAAGTCTCATCTTCCATCGCCATAGTTATTCCTAATACAAGAATCCGTTTAAAAGAGTTAATTTGAGAAAAAATTATATTGTGGATATAAGAAACCCAAAAGATACTTAAAGAAATATCTGCTTACAACAGGAATGCAGGGGCACCCGGATAGCCATGTGGGCAACGCGTTCGACTTCGGTGAAAGCGGTCCCGGGTTCGATTCCCGGTGGGAGACCATGTGCGAAATGACCTAAGCTGTCGAAGCACTTTTAACAATACTACTACTAACAGGAATGCACCCGCTAAGAACGGAGGCTGGTAAAAATCTGAATGGACCTAGCCATGTTAATAGCTTATATGAAAGAAAGTTGACAAAAATCAATTACTGCCGATATATTGCATAAAATTACATTTTTAAATCCACAAAAATGAAAAAATTCCTAAAATATCTTAAAGTACGTAGTCAATACAATGCTAAAAAATGTTAACAGATAAGGCATGAGAGAATTGCATTCAAAAAATGCATGAAACAACGTATACAGCAACGAAACGAAGTGATCCAAAATAAAAAAGAATAGTGAAGTATCGAAGATATTCGTAATTTACAAGAAAAATATTGTAAATCACGAAATTCTGTAAAAATTTAAATGAAAAGTGTAACGGTTACACTTTTCATTCTCAGATCATCCATGGGATGATTAAGGATAGAAAAATGGCTTCATTATTTGCCCATGGTTAGGTTAGGCCCATGTGGGCCCCTCCTCCACCTGAACTCGTGCTTCGTTATGCTATACACAAAGATTAATCTACAAACAAAAAGATAGAGTGTAGTATGGGAAAAATCGTAGAAAATCTTTGGTTGTAAAAGAAAAACCTCGTGCTGAAGGAAAGCATCCACAGAGAAAAGGGGTGGATAAAGCGAAAACAAAGTAGAAAAACATGCATTAAATCCACAATGCAATATGATCCCACTACTAAAATATATTATAAAAAGAAATTTAAAGAAAAAAGAAAAATGCAAAATGCAAAATACACATTGAGAAAAAGCAAAAGAATATAGTTGAAAAAATAGACAGAAAATTACAAAAAATACATTACGTTACTAAAACCTTAAAATAATAATAGTACCATAAACGTGACTGATACACAATTAAAAATATTAATTATTTATAACCCAATATTACAAATCAATTAACATAGTAAATGAAAGTTATCATTTCAGCCAGTGGTGTCGTTAAGAAATCAATATACGTGTCGGAAATGGCATTTTTCCTTAATGAAAAAATCCTGAAAATATAAAAAGAAAGAATACGGTAGATGAGATATATACATTAAATGTAATCGTAACAATTTATAAGTAACAGATGAGAATCAGAAGCTAATTATCGACCATACCCTTCAATGATATGAGTGTTCAAGCTTAAGAGGATGGAATAATGGCAAAGAACAAATGAGATAGTTGACCTAAAGTGTCTTTCTAAGATCTCCCGCTTATAAGTGGAGAAAGATGGCTTACTTTGGGAAGAATAAGTTTATTTCAGTATTTTTCCTCGAGGACTGAAAAGGTTTTACAGCAAACTTCAGTTCTATGGATTGGAGTCGTTAGTTTAGTTATTAGGTACGTAAAATAACTATTAAAGTAGTTGTGACAACACTGATTTAGAGCTTTATGTACGAGATTGAAAGTGTCAAGTTTCCACCTTGAGCGTAGACGAAGCCACTTCAATTCTTTCAAGAGGGGGGTTGAGTTATCCGTTTTTTTAGCATTTAGATAAATTTAACAGCGTGACTAAATGCTCTACCCGTAATTTATTAAGATCATATCTTAATAGGAGTGAAATGTTTATGCACTTGGATGTATTCCTAATAAACTCCTGTTGTGCTAGGCAGGGAATTTGTTTATATCTTTGTTGGCATCCTACAACCTCTGACATGTTTTCGTTTGTCTTGGACTTGCTTGAGCTGGACTCAGCAGCCACTACTCAAGAATTTGCAGATTCAGTAAACTGCTTTCGGAAGAACGAACACTTTGTTGAAAATCGCTCGCGTGAAGTACCTTTATCACATCCTTTCCTCCAAATTTGCCTCATTTTCTTTATATTTGTTTATTAATACGTCTGTGCACATCTTTTCAATCGTTTTTGCCACTTTTTAATGGTATAACTGAATTAATTTCACAGGTAAATTGCACTCGCATGTTTACATCTCTAAGATGTATCAGCGAAGGATTCCATCTTCTCTGAACTCTACACATTTTCTGGTTGTAAAGTAAAATCCCGATCTAACGTTCTCGTTTCTAACATTTTCCCGTATCTAAAATTTAACATACAGCAACCCAAATACAGCAACATTAATTTTTTTATTATATGTTTTCCCGCTATTAAATATTTTCGTTTGTAAAGTTTTTCCGTATCTTAAGTATCGTTTTCTAAGTCCCCGCCTTTCGCACATAACGTGTCAGCATATGCACGAGAATAAAAGTTAAGATTAATTAAAGGAACATTAAAGCTACACTACCTCTCTTAAGTTTCTATGTATTATACGTACATTGTTTACGAGTAACTCACTCAGTAAATTTGTTTCTTTTCATCCAATATGCCTTACTAAATTACAATGTATTCCCAGAAAAATGCTGCTATGTAGATCCCACTAGATTTCACTTTCATTAAATTACCATCAAACTCCTATCGCCAACTTTGTAGCATATACGCTTTGTCTTCATCATCTGAATGAGCAGTGCACTCTTCCCCGGACATTTACCGCGGAAAGTCTTTATCAGCCATTGTCTTCACCCTACCGTCATACACTAGAAAAATACCATTAAAGAATAGTTTTTCGCGGAAATTAATGTTTAATTTGTGCAGTGATACGTTTTATAATTTAATTTGTATTATGCAACAGTAAAAAGTTAATGCTTGATTTTGCGATAAGTAAAGCCAAATCTCAATTTTGATGTAAATAGGAAAACAGACTAGTAATATCACTTGTATGCAGTTATTGAGGACACGGCAGAAAAATAAGTATACGCCAATCTGATTTGTATTCAGTGCCTTTTCTTATTGTATCTTGTGATTACTTTCTTGTAAGGCTTTGCCGATGTATCTCGAAGATCGCGCTCGTTTTTTATCGGAATCACAATGTCTTTTTCTACGCCTAAGATCCTTCATCTTTATCTTCAAGCAGAATAAACTATACAGTCTTTTAAATTATGCATTTTTTAGAAAGAATGCATTAATTGTTACTTTCAATTTTTCAGAATGAGAGTATAAGTTCCTCTTTATTTCTTCCTCAAAAAATGCTTTCACATTCCAGACATTTCAGCAGCGATGATTGCTTTCAGCGGACGCTTATTATTTAAGTCGCGGTGATTAATAAACCTTTGCTTAATTCTCGAGGTTCTTAAGGAGTATGACAAAAAAATTAAATCGTGGAGCGATATTCTGGGAGCTGGTAGCCGATTAAAGGAGCAAAAAAGAATCTTACTTCCGTTTTTTCCTAGAACCGAGCACCAGACCATTACGCTCGCGGTATTCACGATGAGATCTTCGCGTTGGCTATTCAAATATCTATAACAGCTATAAACACTCCACCGCTTATTCTGCTTAGTCTATCTTTTCGGTATAAAACATAGACCGGAGGAAAAATTTCGCTCGATGCGATATCTTCGCTTAACCAACTCTCGGTTCCCAAAATTATATCTGCGCAAATGCCTCTCGCAAGACTGATTAACTCCGCCTGCTTATTTCGAAAGCTTCTACAATTTACAACTATAATTTTTAAATCTCTCGTAACGCTTTTTATATCGGAACCTCTTATCGTCTCGCGCTTCAGTTTTTCAGGAGTTGATTCTACCTTTATGCTTCCGTTAATATCTCTTTTTTTCGTGCGGGACTCGCTCAACTTATCACATTTATTTGTGTGTGTGCCTTTGTTTGCTAAACTAATCCCTATCCCATTTGATCTTGTTATCGCATCAGCTACTTTATCAAAGGTTAACCTGAAAAACACCCACATCCCTGAAAACCCTACTTGCTACCTTCCACGCAGCCTCGGCCTTATAGTGAACTCCGGAGCTTTTTAAGGGTCAAAACACTCCATAGAGAGTATAAACTATTTTTACTAGACCACAGAGAAGGGGGTGCTTTTTAAGGGTGCTCTACACGAGTCAAGAATGTGGCGCAGTTCGACGAAGTCCACTCCCTTGCCCCGACAGAAATCCCTCAGCTGACGGTTTAGCACCTCCACCCTACTCCAAACCGTGCAACCTTGCTCAATCCGCGGGATTATGCTACATACGATATGGAGAGCTCAATGCTAACCCCGGACGCGAGCAACCTCGGAGACCAGGCCCTCGAAAGAGTCCAATATCTGCTCTATGCCCATCTGTGCGAATATGATTACGTATCTTTGTTTTTCGCATGTTACATTTTTCCGCATTTAAAGTCGATTTCCCTTGGTCCGATAAGAAAGGTTAGATTTGGATTTCACTGTATAAGGAATTCAATCGCTGCTGAACGCAAAGAGAAGAAAATTAATTTGTGGGCTTAAACTTAAACAACGTATCATCACAACAAATCTAGAGAGAACTAATTAGGCCTAAGATGAGTAGTGATGTAGTTTGCGTCCCCTCGCTGAACCTTAGTGGTTAATGACATTACACATCGTCAATAATACCTCGGTTGTTTTCGTCTTTATACAGAAAGTCTGCGACAAGAGTAAATTAAAGATGTATTTTTCCATACCCTTTTCTGAAATAGAAACAAATATATTCCACTAGACAAGGTAGCATGAACGTGACTATGAGTGAAATAGAAAATGCAGGATTCTGTCATTCGTGGACTGATCTTATTCCAAGAGGTTATTAAGAATTAATGGAAGAGAGTGTAATTTTTACGCTTTACTTTGATGCTCCACTTTAGTTTTGTGTTACCTGCATTGTAAATGATTGCGTGAGTTGAAGTGCTAACGAATTTGAAAACAAAATATCCCACATTAGATAAGTATTAATAATAATGGCTGGTTGTGACCCCGGTCACTGACCAGGGTTGTGGAGTCAGGTCTCCTTGAATAGGAGAAAATAAATTTATTTAAGCATACAAACCAAATATACAAGAAATACAACACAAATATATCAAATAGTGCTACGTGCACTATTCACTTAAACAAATTTATAGAAATTTTGCTCAGAAAAAAAAAGATTCTTATATATTCTGTATGAGTCAGTAAATTTCATTCGACTATAACTCTGACTCCATACGAAATCGGTTCCGACTCCAACTTCCCTAACATCGACACAGGCGAAAAATTTCTTAGATGTGGAAATTTTAGGAGTGTATTGAATTCTCTCAATCCCCTACAATTGAGCTCCCTGGCTGAATATTTCATAGAGGCAGAAGCTTACGGTAATAATAGCCATTTGGGTGTAATGGAAAATTTTCAAGCAATCTTTCTAAAATTAAAATCCAAACTGAAAATATTTATTATTATAAATATTGCTAAAAAGCTGCTTACCGAATTCGCAACTCGAAATAAATTAAATATTTTATGTTTATCCCCTTGATCGTTCTACCATAATTTCTGCATCATTTATGAAATAAAATTGTTTAATGTTATACAAGTAGAGCATAAATGCGTTGAGTTGCAATTCAGAGAACTGTTTTCGGCCAACCTTCCGTATACTGGCAGTTTGAGCGCTCAATGTGTAAATCGGATTTTAGACAAGGAAAACTTAACTTCACCAGGTAATTCGTAATATCTTCCAAGCTTCCTTAATTAAGGCTTTTTAAGAATAACCTTCGATTATTTCAGTTTATGAAGATGGATCATTCACCGTTACTGTAATTTGAAATCCTCGATTTACTTACGAATATTCTCAACAGTTTTCCTTTGCTTATATTTAAAATATCCGATGACTAGCATACGAAACCACACCTTCAAAGATCGAATACATTAATGACAATAAAGATATATGGGTCTTGTAAAACAATGAACGACAGTGCTAGCAACATCACGCTTAAAATTATTAGAAATCTTTTGGAATCGTTACATGTAAGCGCCAAAGTAAAGATATTTTTTACGATAAAACGTGACGTGGACAGCATAAATATATCAGGAAAAACACAACAAACTTCTGTGGTAACCCAGGAATGTAAAATGACTCATCGAGATGAGAACTTTTTGTTTGAATTTTTTGAATTATGCTTTACTCTACAAATAAACGATTCTTGTCTACAAAGCTCAGAATCTGGAAGATACACAGCTCGGAATCTGGAGATTTACTATAACGAACGCAAGAACTCATATATCTATCGAAAATGTCTAAATTGCGTTAAATATATCATTAAACTTAAAATTGTTGTTAATGAGAGCAACGTTATTCTGGAGTATATCTTATTATGGAATTCACTCCTCATACAAAACCAGTGGTACCTAACCATTCATCAAATTACATGTATATACACATAAAAAGTAAGATATTTTAAGTAATTTCCATTAAATCAATGAATCATATGACATGAAATCAACTCAAAAAGACAGCGCTCTGACTACGGGCCACTTTATGCCGGAAGTGGGAATTATTTTTTCATCAAATGGCCTCATGTGAAATATATTTTGAGCTGTACTTGGGTTGTACGCTGCCAGTATCTAAATGTTCCCATGTCGAATTTTCACGTGAGAAAATGAATTTAACTGCTAAGAAAATTAAAAGTAAGTAAATAACGTCCTTGGTGCGGCATCACTATGAAGGATACGGCCTCGGCATTTGCAGTGGGTAACACATGGTCAGCGTCCCATGTTGTCATATTGGCTTTTCTAGAGTGTAAATACCGATAATTGTTCGCCCCAACGGGGGAACGGAATCGAACCCAGGAACGCTTTCACCGAGAAGAACGCGCTAACCACTTACCCATCCGCTAATTATGCTGTCAGACAACATTCTCCATTTCTTACGCCTGAAACCATAAATCATACTTAAAAACAGAATAATAATATGTGTTGTTCTAAGAGGGAGCCGCTATGAGCGGCGGAAATGGACCCCCTGCTCCTCTTGGAATACCCAATCCGAATTGTTACCGCAAAAGAAAATTTTGATGATAATAACAGTACCTTTTTATTCACCCCGAGAAATTTGTCATTAAATTTCAATGAGTTAAACACTTCTTAAAATCTAACGTTCATTGAAAATAGATCAATGGACAGAGCACCCGACCGGCAGTTTGTAGACCCGGGTTCGATTCCCAGTCCCGTCTGACTTTTTTCAAGTCCATTCTTCCTTGGAAGGCTTTGCTTAATTCGCGTTAGGAAAGCACTCGGCGTCCCGAGAAAGGGGAAAAAAGTGGAGGAGATGGGGGCCTTTTGAGGGGTAATTCCTAAGCGTAATTCGTAAGCGCAGCCTCCCCTATTTTCCGACTTGTACTAGGCCTATCTGCGCAGTAGGCTACTGAGTGAGTGCCTTCCTAACGCAAATTAGGTTTAATAGAGTAATACAATAATAATATAAAGTATAATATAATATATAATATTATAATAAATGTTAAATTACCTGACGCTCTTACCTTGGATACACATCAGTTCGGAGTGCCATGAATTATGGTAAAGGCATTTTGTTATTCCCATATAAAATTCCAGCAGCTAGTAAATACCGGCGGCATTTGCAATGGGTAACACATGGTCACGTATATTATACTTTTTATTGTATATTAGCTAGTAAATGCCTGATTGGTTTTTAAATCCGCTTAAGCATTTTATCGAAGTCCCGTTTTATTCCACGGTAAAATCGCTCTTCAATCTAATTACATCTTGAAATATCCTTAAGGAAAGTAAGTACTCAATGGAATCACTTCACCATCCCACTGTAGAATCCTTCGACGGCAATTTTTCAGAAACATGAATACAAAGTTCACTGTCATTAATTTGTAATGATATTTTTATGCTACTTGTTACCATATTCTGATGAATGAAATATCTTCATTTGTCTTTTGATACAAAAAAGAAATAAATGTTTTATTTACTAACTTTTACCTCACTTTTTTCCAGGGCTCTGATGGTACATACGAAAGCTACTGAATAATGTTGAGTAATGGCATTCATTCGGAACACCCCTTTTTGAAGAGTGTTACTCTTAGAGTCATTGCGCTGCTCGTGGTCGATACATTGCACTTGCACAGTTAGGTGAGCAAAGGAAAACTGCCTCATCTTGCCTAATATGTTTATTTCCCTCAGCAAAGCTTTTGGCAGCTAATAAAAGATGGGATGAGGATCCACTCACCCTTCGGGCTGATGGCTCTACTGTATCTTTTATTTTAGAAAACTGTTGATTTTTTCGATGCCAATATTTTCAAAATGCATTTCCAAGAGCAAGAAAAACGTACTGAATCTGTTTCTTGATTCCATCAACAATAAATTCAGAGATAAACAGGTAAGATATTGGCCCCCTCTGATGTTGTGAGTCTTTTCAGGGAACACTGCCCGAGGGAATTTTTCCATATTTGCGGTTTGCCACTTTTATTTCGGACAAGATCGTATTCGCGACATAAGCTGTGCAGTGTTTTTCATCTTATTGTTTCTTTGAATAACTTGATTTTGAAACGGAGAAAGCTACTCCGTGAGTGACTTCGAGAAGATAACAACGAAAACTCTCACGATTGAAACAAAGTCTCATTACCAAGAAAGTTTGGAAATGAATATACTCTGTGGAAAAAATCTCTTAGAAGTGGGTAACTATCGGTACCGTATTTTTCCCAGAAATAACACCTTCTTTATAGGGCAACGTCCTTGTAATAATTTCCATGGTTACCGTGCGTGCTTTAGTGAAATACTTCGTTGAATGAGGAAGATTGGATCGATGGAAAATTAATTCCCCTCTAACTAGAGATGTATACCATACATTTCTTACTACATTTTGAGAAAAATGAAATATTGTAATTATAAAAGTATACATGTTTTCAAACATTAATATACATTACTAAAATAAGAAAAGTAAAATATTTCCCGAGCAAATAATTAATAAATAAATGCCATCTTGATTCGAGCTATATTGAGAAATCTCCTCTGATGTCATACATTGTCTCTTTCCCACGGCCATTTATCAAATTTCTTCCGAGAAATCTTGCTCACGAGACTCGGATAGGGCTTGATGAATTTCTTTTGAATTCACGCATTCATTTCTATCTCCGTTCCCGTTTTGAAACTTGTTTGGAAACTTCTTTGATGTGCAATTTATTGAGGGATATTAACCAGCCAGAGCTTATTTTCGCACAGTGCTCGTAGATACGCATGTGTAACTTGTGCTTAAAAAGCTTCAATTGAAAAATGTTTCCATCGGAAGATTGTTCAAAATTAATAAAAAAAGGTGAGATCATTTATACTACATTCTAGACGCTATCTATCAAACTTTTCGAAAACTGCTCCAAAAATATTTTCGCTGCCATGTATTATTTAGGAAAAAATTTTGCACCGACCCACTATCGAAGCCAGGATCATCTTGGAAGGTACCATTGAAAAGCACCTCCTCTAACGATATCTCGATTTCCATTTTTGTCTATTCGAAAAGTACTTAAATCTCATCATCAGTACTCATTAAAGTACCTAAATGAGCCTTCGTAAGGGATATCAGTGAAGCTGAATTAAAATACTTACAAACAACCGCATTCACGTCACTGTAAGATCAAAGAGATTTGCGTAAATATTCAATGCAAACGGGATCAAAACAAATATTACTTTCTGTGAGGAATTCAGGACCAAATTTACAACAAATAGATCATTTTAATAAACTTTGCATGATCTTTCTTATTCCACATTAACTGCCATTCTGCTTCGCATTAGCACAGCTAGAGCCAAAGCTGAGAGGGTTTCCTCTTCAAAGCCACTCAAAGGCTCCTCTGTTAATATATACATGAACCATTGGACATCTAGCAACACACTAAATTTCATATGCCAGATTATTCATAAATATTTTTACAAAGACTCTTTTACAATGATAGATTTAATATTTTTTTAATTACAAAGGATGAGGATGTTTACAAAGAATAATAAATTGAGCAATGATGTGATACAAAAGCACTACTTTCAAAGAAGGAATTACATTTTACAACATCAGAGCATAAGAATTAAAGACACAAGCATTCAGTAATTGAGGTCACATGATACAGCCATTTACAATTAATTAACCTTTTTATATTAAATTACTATAAAATAGATAAAAAGGTAACTGAACATGCATTACTTAAGGCTTTTTAGGATTTAAACCAAAACACATTATTAAGAAAGCTCATATGTAGGGTGTATAGATATCTTGAGTGATCAGGAGCTAAGAATTACATATGTTTGGGACAGGTTAGAAATGTTGAATGAATATTGCTACCAATTAGTGACACACAGAAACAATCAATTCAGCAAAGAAGACCTACAGGTACCTGGAGGATATCTTGTGCAATGTTTGGAAAAGAACACTGAAAGAGCTCAGCAATAAAACAATATAAATAATTTACAAGATATAATTACAACATAACAAGTTATGTTTATATTTCAATTTAAGAGGGCCTTAAAACAAATGAGACACATTAATTCTGTTTAATAATTCACATCAGTTCTTGATATTCAGCACACACATTCACAAGCCTTCATACAGTCAATTCACTTCCTCACATTCTGGATAAAAAAGGTTCCTTTACTTCTGCATCTGTGGTTCCCAGGTCCTTTCTACTCGCATCATAACAATCAAGTTTTTTCCAGTATATTAGAAAATGAGAGACAGAAATCGATTTACGGACAATTGCTCACAAACAGTTGCTCATCAGACAATTGCTCGCCGAAAAATTCATCGCTGGATAATTTTATTTTAGGACAATTCCTTGCTAGCTGCAGAATACAATTCATAGCCACCAGAATAGCAGGGAATTTCTTTAAGCAGAATTCATTACCACTTGCAAAGAAATAATTTACCAGAATACCTATATATAAAGATATATTTCCGCCACAAACTTTCATAAATGAAACACCATATGTTTATATATATTTGTCAATTCAAAAATAGAAATTAATTATTTCAAATCAGGCAATTAATATAACTGACTGAATCCTCTTTGACCTATCTATTTGGCTTCTTTCCTTCTTATGAATCCACAGTTCACACCTTTCACAAACAATGAAGTGACTGAAACACTAAACATCAACCATTATGTACCAGGATAAACACCATATTAGATATGTTAACATCAACCAATGCCAAATCAAATAAATTCATACAAAAACTCTATCCATACCATTACTATCCCAATTACTACTGGCATACCAGGTTGGTTACCAATATAACAGGTTGATAAACCAGCCTCAACCAAGAATTGGGAGTTACCTTAGTCTTAAGATAGATATTTTATCAAATAGAAATTTATATTTTTCAAAACAATAGTCATTCAGGTCTCAGTTCAGTGAATAAATCCCTCTTGTCTTTCACCTTCGACAAGACCCTTGAGAGACTCCCTGGGGTGCAGAAGGTTGCTCTCGTTGTCCGGGGAAGAAGATTCGCCAGCTGGTATGATATATTTTCTAGGAAATGAAAGGTTTATTCACTTTCCGGGGTATACTTCCTACAATACGACAACTGTGGGAGTCATTATGTTGGACAAACAGGCCACTGCCTAAAAACGAGAGTCGCTGAACACCACCGCTGCTACCTCCTAGGGACTTTGGGTTCCACATTTGTAGACCACCTAAGGGAAAAGGGACATACAAGCACCTTCATGGGAAGATTATTGTTCCCTTTGCAGAAAGGACAAAAAATGGACGTGAATGAAATGATGGAAATCATTTCCACGAAGAATTTACAAAATAATTTTGAGTTCCCAAATCCTTCCCCTCTCCTTAACTTATCTAAGAAACTTTCACTTCCTCTCCCCACCTCTACATCTCTCCACCCCTCCTAACAGATATAACCCTTGGTTTATATTAATATGCTCATTTTCCTGTCTAATGTATGTACCTGAGGATGGCCGTATCTTTTGGGCTGAAACCAGTCGTAGAATAAATATTTGGTGGAAGTTATGAAGTACTTGGTAAGTTTATTTATAACTTAGTGAATTCCCTGTTGCTTCCGCTGGTGTCTCGTCTGTAATTCAACCTAATCTAGCTTCCACTAGAATCTCCACTAGGTCAAGTAATGGTGTTAACAAACCGAAGTCTTTATGACTAGGGTTGCCACATAGGAAAACAAGCAAACTCCCGTTTCTCATGTCGGTGTATTACCAAAATGTGCGTGGTCTTAAGACTAAACTTGATGACCTAAGGTTGGCGATATCTATTGCTACCTACGACGTGATCGTTTTTACTGAAACGTGGTTATCTGAGGATATTCTATCTTCGGAACTAAACTGTCCTAATTATATTGTATTTAGGAAAGATCGATCCAACCTAACTTCCTCAAAAAGTCGAGGGGGTGGAGTACTGATTGCTGTTAAAAGTACTTTAAAATCCCAACTTATGATCAACAATAATAATAATATTGAGCATCTCTTTGTTACTATAGGAAGTGGTTCAACTAAATTTCTAATTGGCGGTGTTTATATACCTCCTAAGTCATCCTCAGAAATCTATGAATCCCACTGTCAAACTGTTGAGAACATCCTGTCAACCAACTCATTTGCTGGGGTCATTATTCTGGGAGATTACAATCTTTCTAATTTCATTTGGTCTGATGAACCGTGGAATGAAGTGAACTTTAGTAATTCTAACGTAGCCCCTCAAGGTAAAGTTATGCTGGACACTTTTTCTTTCTTAGGTTTACAACAAGTGAACTCAATTAAAAATCAAAATGGTGTTCTGCTGGACCTTGCTTTCAGCAATTGCTATGTAAAGTGTAATATTATAACTGAGTCTCTTCTGAATTGTGATGTGCACCACCCTGCAGTAAGTTTTCATATTCAACTTGGTGATAATTCAAATGTTGTACCATATGTTGTTACTCTGTTTGATTACAAAAATTGTGATTTTGACCCAATATCTAATGCTCTGAATAATATTAATTGGGCAGGATTGCTAAGTAATCTAAATATTGATGAAGCTACTCAGTCTTTTTATGCCATTCTGAATGATCTCATCACTGCTTATACTCCGGTAATTACTATAAAAAATAGCAACTTCCCCAAATGGTTTTCCTTAGAATTAAAGAATCTTATTCAACTTAAGAAGAAAACTCATAGGAAATTTAAAATGACAGGAGATAATAATGCTTATCAAGATTTTTCTGAACTTCGTAAAAAATGCAAAACCCTTGCTAAACATTGTTATCTTACGTACATCAAAGATGTACAAGGCAGTATCTTCAGAAATACAAAATACTTTTGGACACATATTAATAATCTACGTAGCTCAACAAAAATCCCCTCTTCAATGTACTTAGATAGTAAGAAGTGTGACAACTATAGTGATATTTGTGATCTTTTTGCAAATTACTTTTCAAAGGTATACACTGATACTAAACCTATAGTTTTACCTGAGATTAATCAAAATCCTAATGTAAACCTATCCACACTTTCACTGTCTGTAGCAAACATTCTCTGTAAACTAAAATCCGTTGATATTTCCAAGTCCCCGGGTCCTGATAACCTTTCACCTCATCTTCTAAAAAATTGTGCTAATTCATTAGTTTACCCTTTGTTTATAATTTTCAACAATTCACTCTCCAGTGGAATTTTTCCTGAAGCTCTCAAATCTTCCTTTGCTATTCCCATTTACAAGAGTGGCAATAAGCATGATGTGACTAATTACAGACCCATTGTAATTCAATCTACTCTTGCAAAAATTTTTGAAAGCCTCATTGTAGATACCTTGAGCACTATTATTGAGCCCATCCTTATCAATGAACAGCATGGATTTAGACGTGGAAGATCCACTGTATCTAATTTACTTCTTTTTCAGCAGGATGTTTCTAATCTACTTAACCAACATAATCAGGTGGATGTGATCTATTGTGATATATCTAAAGCATTTGACCGAGTTAACCACACTATCTTGCTTGCTAAACTTACAGCATATGGTATTCATGGAAATACATTGAAATGGATTGAAACATATCTGACCAATAGAAAACTTTTTGTTAAAGTGAATGGCTCAATTTCGTCTCCTTTTATAGCCAAGTCAGGCGTTCCGCAAGGATCCCACTTTGGTCCTTTACTGTTTTTATTGTTCATCAATGATATTGGAAATCCGCTTAATTCGGTCAAGTTTCTTTTATACGCCGATGATCTAAAATTCTACCATTATGTCAACACTAATAGTGATATCAAACTACTGCAAAATTGCTTGATTGCTATTAATGAATGGTGCCATAAGAACTTAATGGATCTCAACATCAAGAAATGTAATATCATCAGTTACCACAAATCAAAACTTCCCATCGTTGCTAATTACTTTTTATCAAAGAAGTGCCTAAAAAGAGTAAACTATATCTCTGATTTAGGAGTGGTTTTTGACTCAAGCCTAACTTTTGACTTACATATCAGCAGCATCACATCAAAAGCATATAAATTGATGGGTTTCATTGGCAGAACATGCAGTGACTTCAGGGACATCAATTGCCTTAAAATATTGTACACTTCACTAGTAAGGTCTCGACTTGAGTACTGCTCAGTCATTTGGAGTCCTTATTACAATAAGTATAACCACTCTTTAGAAAGAGTGCAAAAGAAATTTCTCAGAATGATTTCTTATAAATTCAACATTGAAAGAGAAATTGGCCACTATGAACCTATTCTAAGGCAACTCAACCTACCTACTCTTCAAGCCAGAAGGGAATATATTGATATTATTTTTATGTATAAAGTCCTCCATAACATGATATCTTGCCCAGAAATTTTATCTCTTGTAAACTTTAAAGTACCTCAAGTACCTACCCGCAGCTGTAACATCTTTGAAGTTCCCTACCTTAAAAAAAATTATCTCTACTATCTGCCAATTTTCCGCATCATGCGCTCACTTAATAGAACTTGTCATGATATTGACATTTTTCATCTCTCCTTAAATTCATTTATAAGGGTTATTAAATCAAAACTCTATAAACTATTGTAATTTACCCTCTTCACCAAGATATGTATTTTTATTATATGTATGAACTATAGTGTATTTTATGTATCTTATCTTAGTTGTAGTACTATTCCACATGTATATTCTTATCTTTTGCTTATAAGCATATGTGTGTACTTTTCTAAAGGGCAGCCCTATGCCCGTAAAATAAACTTATTATAAACAACCAGGTCTGTTCCTCCTACTCCTTGTTTTGTCAAAAATCTATCTTCTGCCTCTTTTTCTACTGATGAATTGGATTTATTAAACTTAGGTTTAAAATTTGCTATACCTCCTAGGAGTGTACCGTTAAAACAATTTATTACTTGCATAGAAGCTGGCATCCAATTTTCAGATTCCAGAACAAAACTCTTAATCAAGTCCTTGTGCAGGAGCACTATTTTCAACAATCTTAAATCTGTCTCTTCCTCTCAATCCCAGAATTATTTCAGCTTGGTTAAGTCACTAAAATCCAAAGATTGTTTTTACATGAAAGCAGATAAAGGTAATACTGTGGTGATCTTAGACAAAGAGCAATATTTATCTCTAACACAATCACTCATTGATGAAGGCCCCTATGTAAGTCTATCCAGGTCTCCTCTAAATAAAAAAGTACTGCAAGTCAAAGATATTTTTTTAAACTGCCCAAATTTAATCACTTCTCTGAAATATAAATTATCTGTACCTAACCCTGCTATTCCCAGACTTTACTGTTTACCCAAGATACACAAAAATAATTCAGCTATGAGACCTATTGCTTCTGCCCTATATTCTCCCACATACTTCATTGCCAAATGGCTTAATACACAATTCAATTCCATGCCCTTCTATTTTACACATTCCCTTATAAACTGTTTTGATTTTACTAACAAGATTATCAATCTGGAACTCTCTAATTCTGAATTACTTGTCTCCTTTGATGTCTGCGGCTTGTTCCCTAGTGTACCTGTTGATATAACACATGACGTTTTAAAACTTTCATTATCTGATTTTGGTCTTTCTGACACCATAGTGGCTGAATATGTTATGTTAACTAAATTATGTATGACTCAGAACTGCTTTGTTCAACCACAGATTTATGAACAGACCTTTGGGACAGCTATGGGTAATCCACTTTCTCCTTTCTTTGCTAATGTCTTTATGAATCATTTTGAAGGAGTGTGTAAAAAAAACTTTTAAGTACTTTCCCAAAACCTGGATCAGATACGTTGATGATATTTTTACCATTTTTGACACTTCTACTTGCAGTATTGATATGTTTTTACATGACTTGAACTCTATTTTCCCTTCCATCAAATTTACAGTAGAAACGGAGGTTGATATGTGTCTACCTTTCTTAGATGTTTTAGTTTCTAGAAACAATAAAAAGTTGAAAATTGATATATAGGAAGGCCACTTCGTCCAACAATTTCATACCAAACTTTTCTTTCCATCCTCAACAACAAAAGCACGCTGCTTTTCATCATTTAGTTCACAGATTGGTTAATTTACCTCTAGACAATACTGGGTACAGGAAAGAACTTTTATTTATTAAAAACACAGCTGTGATGTTGGGCTTTAATTCGTCTCTAATTGACGTCCTGGTCAAACGTTATAAGTATAAAAAGTTGATTAACAATACTTCAATGTTAGTCCCTGACATTACACCCACTCCTAAAAAGTTCATTAAAATTCCTTATTTCCCAACGCTAACTAAAGGTCTCAGCAACATTTTTAAACCTTTCAACTATAATATTTGTTATTTTAACGATTTCAATTTGAAAAATCTACTTGGCTCTACAAAGGATAAGGTTGACACTCTCCACAAATCGGGTATTTATTTGATCTCCTGCCCTGAATGTGAGAAGAAATACGTTGGACAGACTACGAGGAGGTTAATCATTAGATTTAAAGAACACTTAAGCCATTTTAAGTCTGGAAGATTGAATAATTCTGCAGTTGCTAAACATATGGCCGATCACAACCATAACATAACGATTGATAATTTAACACTTCTACACAACGCCAACTATCGTCTTGACCCCTGGGAGAATTTATATATTTATAAGAATAAAGAAAACATAATGAACAATGACTTAGATTTTGATAAAACTTTATTTTCTATTCTCGACAACACTTAACGCATTTGGCAACTTCTTTTGTTTTCGCACTTATGCGTCTATCTTGCTCTACTCTTGCCAGTCATGTCTGTACCCTTGATAATGCTCTTTGTTGGCAGCGAAATGTACATTGGGCTCTTTCCTTTTATGATGGTGTTTGGAGTTTGTTGACTGCTATTAAGTGTCTATAGCCATCAGCGGTATTCTTATCACAAAAAAGAACCATCTCTGATCATATTTATTTGAGATGAAAGGCTTTAATTATCAGTCAGCTAAGAAGAAAGATTTACTGGGCATATTGCATCAGTTAAACTGTTAAATCTCTCTTCCGCTAATTTTACTTATGTACTAAAATTATTTGATGGAATCCTCATGTAAGTTTTCAGTAAGTGGTTCATATTTCTTGTGCATCAACAACAATTTCATTCAGCATTGACTACATTTGAAAGGCTTTCTGAAGGTGGGCTCTACTTCTCACCTTATACCTTGATATATAATGATATTATATTATATTTAATATCACCTGTCTAATACCTTGATTAGACAGGTGATATTAAAACCCCATTGGGCCAAGTAATAGTTATATTCATGCTTGTTATTACACTTGATCATTCCCAGCTAGCACTGGGACTACACTATTCCTGTATTTTACATACTGGGATAACACTATTCCTGTATTTAAGTAATGCTTACATAAATGTTGGGTCAACAAGCAGGTCTGTTCTAGCAGGGTTGTTGTTATACTCAATCTCAATGGCCAAGGTATGAATCTAAAATAAATAGATGAAGATACTTGTAACAAGAGTCAGATTTATAATTTGGCACATTAAGTACATGTTGAGGGCCTGGACTGAAAGGGGGCCTATGGAGGGTCCCAAAATATACTATACTGAGGAACTCTGAATAATATGCTCTTCCTTCAAAAATGTACAAAGACCCATGTGTAAATATACAAATGCTCATGTGCTATGGCAAAAGGGTGGTCAATGAATTTAGGGCCTGCCTCTTGTAACTGAGGGTCCCCTGCTAACACTTGATGTGTCTATATGAGCTTAGCTTGCCTCTCTGGTGTTCTCATGATCCTCTAGTTCAGTGTTTTCCAAACTTTTTTATGCTACCACCCCCTTGGATCCATACTAACGCCCACCAAATATGAAAATCTACAAAAATTTATATCTGTATGGTCATAGCTGAAGAAAGATAAAGAGGAAATTAAACACTGCAATGACAAAATTATCCACCAAATTACTGTATGACAGTTTTCTAATGTTGTATTGATGCCATAAATTCAGTAAAATTCTATTGAGGAAGAAAGATGACAGGCACTGGGATAAAATTCTTTTTTGTCTAGCACTCCCCTAGATTAGACCAACACCTCTATGGGGGTGGCATTGCCCACTTTGAGAATTACTACTCTAGTTGGTCACTTCTCAGTTTACAAAAACTTTGGTGAGGTTAAATCCTTGTGTTTACAACGTGATCAGAGCTGTAAATGAAAATTCATCACCTCTTGAGATTGTTTGGTCTTGAGCATATTAATTTCTCAGTATGAAATCAAAGCAGTTTGAGAAAAGTGCTATGCATTGGATTAGTTATCACAACAAATGTTATGCCTTGCCTCAGAG
Source organism: Ladona fulva (assembly GCA_000376725.2). Lineage (NCBI taxonomy): Eukaryota > Metazoa > Arthropoda > Insecta > Odonata > Libellulidae > Ladona > Ladona fulva. The sequence goes on along the minus strand of KZ308911.1, from coordinate 66,518 downwards.
AGAGGGAAACATTCTCCATATGGGAGAGGAAACCAAGACCCTACCAAGCGCTGACCCCACGGCAGAAGGATTTTATTCCCGCTCTGTTATCAAGGTCAGTGCAGTTTTCTTCATCATAGTCAAAAAACCTTAGAAGGCATAGAAGCCATAGATCTTAAGAAGAATTAGTGAGGAGAACCTCAAAGTGAAACTCTAAGTTTGTTTAATTATTTTCTTAGAATGATTTCTCTTGATAAAAATAGTTCCTGTGAAAGCGCTTTTTTATTAAGGATCAAATTTTCAGATGTTATCATACAATGCTAGTTTCATAGCTTTTAGAAATTTTACTTAACATAAACATAACATAGAAGAATTTGTTAATACCTAAGCAAATAGCGTTTGGCATGTTAACATAATGTCAACTAAATAAGACAAGCAGGATAATTGATTTTCTTTGTAATTGGGTAGTATTATTAAATAGGCTTCGATAGCTAAGGTCATTTTGCACTTGAGCCCCCACCAGGTATCGAACCTGGGACCACTTTCACCTAAGTCGAACGCGTTGCCCACTTGGCTATCTGGGAGCCCCATTTTTTGTAATTTGTTATGTATTCTGTATGTATGATATGTAATTCTAACAAGATTTGATTTTGATTTTGATTGAATTTTGATATTGATTTTTATATACTTTGTATTTGATGTTTGGTATTTTTTTCCTTTTTTTCAAATTTATTTTTTTATGTAGGCCTTGGGCAAACATTTGTGCCAAAGGCCTCTCACAGCCTAAATCCACCCCTGCAACAGGAATGTATCTTAAAAAGAAACAGGTGAAGAGTTTTGTTAAAGATTATTGAAAAACTTAAACCCCATACATATTGAACAAACAATATATGCAAATTAATATTTCAGTCTCATCAAATCCAGTATAATTTTGCACGTTTTCAAATCAATGCATTAATGATAAAATTTTCAATGGAATATGATGTGACTTGTATAAAGTATAAATCAACCTCGGAAGACCTGCTATAATAGAAACTATTTTTTAACATTGTTCTCAGAACTGCCTCCACGTCTTTTCACAGTAGCTGCTGAAATGCTTTCGTAATGGTATCATAAATTTGTATTTAGGTAGCAAAGAAAACATTAGATAACCGCATAATGACGTTACATCGTAAATCGAATTAATTAATCTCAATTAGGAATGGTTATTTGACATTTTGAATAGCATTAATGAAATTAATTGCATGAATCTGAATCACTATTTTAGACGACGGAAATATGTAATATTTTTTACCTTCAACCCCTTTCTACATTCAGGCCTAGCCCGGATAATCCAAAAAAATCAAAACAAATCATTGAAAGTCGATTTATTTTCTATATTTTATGAAATTAATATTAAAATTTATATACTTAAAAAATGACTGTATCAATCATTTGCGATATTGTAAAAAGTATCAATAAAATAATAAACAGTAGTTTCTTATTTAATGTAAATATTTACCTTTAAAAACTTATACCGAATATTGGATTTCATAAATCTCGCAATATTTTATAATTATTTAAGA